>BMAW01041543.1:1399122-1429984 GCA_019974015.1 Nephila pilipes | reverse complement strand
CCTTGTGTGATATTTGCGTTATTTTCTTATGACCTTGTGTGATATTTATTAATTTTCTTAACATTTACCTTGAACGGCCGATTAGAATAAAACAAGTTCAAAATTAATACAAATGGTTGTTAAATTTTTTTAAAAGAATACATGATACATTTTTCAGATGAAAATTAGTTAAAGGTAATTGAAGTCTCTTTGGGCAATAAATAATCTCATGCGATTATTTGGATTTTCTAATCTTTCATTCTTGAAAGCCTACAGGTGTTTAATGAATCTTCCTGGGAAAACGATAAGTAATGGTACATTCAGACAAGATGGTAATCGTGATTAGTTAGTTCAGTCTTCCAAGAAATTAAGGCATTCCAAAAATTTCAATGCATTTAATTTGAGTTTTGAGTTGAATAGCTCTTGAGTACACCTTGTCTGTTCATTCTTTATTCGAGTGATTCATTTGATTAATAATACGTTAAAACATGTTTCAGATCAAATACAGAGTTTCTTCAACGAGCATGCGTGATGGTGCAGTTTTTACTTTACCTACGCCTTAGTACCAAGAGGGACGGAGTTGAAATTCCTTCCCGCTCGAACACCTCTCAAAAATATGCGAAGACAGACGATATTTTTCCTTCTTTTTTTTTCCGGAAGAAGAGAGAATAACTCGAACAAGCCTTCGGAACAAGATTTGAATAACACTCCTACTTCGAGAAAGAGATTCGCTGATGAAGAACAGCTCCCTGTCTCTTTCTTTCACCTCTCAAGAAAGGAAGCTCTAGGAGGGGGGCGGTCTTTGAAGAGGGTGCTCTCTCCTCCAACCTGCTGGAATTGAAAAGAATCTCGTCTGCTGGATTCGTGTCACAGGTTGCCCAATTCTTTTCGAAAGAGGAATGCAGCTTATGAATAGGACCGTTCGATGTTCGACCGAAGGGTGGAAAAAAAAAAAAGAATGAAAAGAACACGGGGCTCTTTTATTGGATTACAATATATGCACATATTTTCCAACGGTATCAATTAATTTGGGGTTTTAATATCTTAAGTAAAGAGATTCTCAATGGATAGAACAATCAACTTTCTGGCGGAAAAGTTCAGCCGGATCGATAAAGTCTGCTTTAATTCAATATTTAATCTGTCAATACCAAAAAAAAAATTTTTCATTTCCTACAATCCTTAATCGATTCTATCCAAGACGTCATTTACTGTTTTTAATGTCCGTGACACCTTAAAATCACCTAAAGTAATCAGTTATCTTTATGAAAATTTTCAAAAAGACGTTCCGATAAAATTTTCACATTTTTTCTTCTTTTTTCATTTTCCCGGAGAGTAAATTTGGTTTCCTATCAATTTATTCAAGCCGAATGAGCATGCATATTTCAATGACGTCATCACGGTGCCAGGCACATAGTATTTTTTTGAACGAAAGATAAGACTATGCAAATTTTCTTAAAGATACAAGTTATTTCCCTTTTCCTTTATTTATTTTTTTTTTTTTTGAGGCAACAAAATACAAACGATTTCCCGAAGTATTTGAAAACACAAAGAAAAAACATGTAAAATAAAATCATAAATAAGAATAAAACAATAATACTTTACAGTAACTTATTATGAAATATTAATCAACGGTTTTTCTCTGACATCTTTCTGAATTCAAATAAAGCGTCTGTTGTTATAAACTTCTTGATTTTTTTAAAATTGATAGATCGAGCTATAAATGCTTTTTTACTTTGTTCTTAATATCAGGATTTTTAATATTCTTTTAAATGTATGAGTTATTATTGCTCTACAATTTGATTTCAGACATCCAACAATCACATTTTAAATAAATTTTTTCAAAAACAATATTCCATATAATTCGAATATTGATACACATATAATAAAGAATGTTTAATACTCGAAGGCGTTTAAAACTTTCCGGTGCTTTATTTCATAACGTACTTTAAAAGGACGTTATAATTATGATATATAAGCAAAATTTTTCAAAAATCGCTGAGTACTCCAGTTAAATAATTATTTAATTCACTTATATTTTTCTTACTAGAAACTGAACTTTCTCGAAAAACTGCCATTAAAGCATGCTCGATAATTAATTTAAAAACTATCACAAAATTAAATTACATTTTTTAAAGGAAATGAGCATATGTTTCTTTAAACAGCTCAACGACGAAACATTTGAAAAGAACAAGAAAAATAATGAAATATATAAAAATATGTTTTGAAAAAAAAATGTAAAAATGCAATTTTATTCCTTCGCTTAGACTTTACGACAAAAAAGAAAGTTTCTTCTAGTGTTTGAAACAAATTATTAATTTCATGAATAAAGATGTGGTAATTTTTTTCGACAAACGTAAAATTTATGGAAAATTTATTTTTATTCTATTTATTGACAAAAAATAGGCAAATTTTCTATACCCTCTGTTTCCACAAATATCCTTCACAAGTGAGCTAGTTTCAACATTTAGTTGCGAACTTTTAATTTTGAGTACTTTTCTCATGTAAAATAAATTTTATCTGTTCTCTTTCAAAATACGCCTTATAAATATACACTGTAGACTTTAGTTTCTAATTCTCAAGCATGCTTCGCTTTGACCCAAAGAATTCATTACTTAAAATGCCGATGAAATATTTAGAATTAGATCCTCGTGAATATTTCTAACTGAAAACGATAAAATGTATTACAAATAGTCTCGAATAGGAACTACAGACATTTAAAAAGAAAAACTACGAAAGCATTTTAAGTACTTTTCGGCAACAGTGTAAAAAGTTCGATACTCAACAAGACTTCTAGAGCCTTTTAATATTTCACATCGTCTAAATAATTCATCAAACTCGAATGTAAAAAGAAAAAAAAAGTAGTTCCGGATTATAATTTGTCAGATGGCAACGTTCCAGACTCGTTTGGGTATATATATTGTGACTAATGTTTTCAACGTTTATGTGTTAAAAGTCTTGCTTGTACCACTTAATTTCCATGAATAAGAAAACACTGAATTATTCACAAACGATTTCAATAACAACCTCTTTTCGTCGCTGCATTTATAATTCTCGCTGGCGGCGCCATTTGTAACTAAGCTGTCAACTCGACCTGTCGAACGCGGCTAAATGGCCGTCAATTAAGACAATTTTCTCCTACAAGCTGCGTGAATAAGAGTTCAACGTTTCGGTGCCAAGGCGAAAATAAGATTATTTATTTCTAAAGAAGGCGAATTAATTATTTGGATACTACCTTAATTAATAAGAGGGTTTAAATGAATGATAATTTTTTTAATCGAATACTTTCAATCTAAGGAAATTGGTGACAAAAATGAATGTTCAATTATTGTCTTGGTGATGCTGTTTTAAACACACACACAAGTTGTAGCTATTTTTAACTCAAACATTTACGGGTGTGTATTATTGAAGAATAAATTTACTTCAATTATTTGTTATTTATATTAATTGCAGTAATTGTCTCAGTAATTTATTTTAATGGACTTAACAATGTTAATTGTTTTAAAATCAAGTGTCCAAAATATCTCAATAAATTTTTAAATAAGACCATAACTGTAAATTAATTTTTATAAGAGTAATAAAAATACATGAAAGATAAATGAAATTTAGATAAGATTCAAATTAAAAAGTGTTAATAAATAAAGATTTTCTTCAACTAAATTTTCAAACGCCATTTGAGTACATTAGAATCATAATCTTCAATCTGCATCTTTGGTTTACGCATGTCAAAATAAAAATTTAAGAAAAAAACTCCACCTAGTTGACTAGTTTTCTTAACTAATATATATATATATATATATATATATATATATGTATTTGTGTGTGTAAAAAGAAAGAATTCAATTAAAGATGCGTTTTTCATATAATAAAAAAATTCGAGAAAGTCAACGTAACATCTTCAAACAACTTTTATAATGCATTCAAAAATAGTTTGGACTTTGGAGTTCCATTTGGCAATTCAAGTCTTTTTCATTCTCGTAAATTACATCACACAGAATCTGAGATATCCATAGATTCTGAATTACTATGTTTATTACATTTGTTATAAACATATAAAAATCAACTTTTTCAAAGATAAAATATAATTTATAAAATGTTATTTCTATAATTTAATACATTCTATGAAAGTCAGATATTATTAGCAGCATGTATATTTTAAACTTAGAAATAAACAACTTTTTTAAATAGAGGTAAACAAAAATCAGGTTCTGTAACATTTTTTACGCTAAGGAAATGTTATAAAATTTTAAAGATTAACAAAGATAATCTAAATTGAAGAAAATTTCAATGATAATACAGCTTTCCGAAACTTCCTTTCGATAGTAGTTATTTTTTCTTACAACATTGCTGGGAGCAACAATAAAATCTTTTGATAGTATATGTCTTCATCTTGTCAAGAAACACTGCAGAATTTTTTTGGATAGAAGAAAAATATTTTTATGGCTACTGAATCTGTGACATTACTGTGTTGCAAGCCAAATGTCATCGTATATATTGTTCTTCTATCCGTAAACAATGATAATAATTGACCCAGACGTCTGGAAAGCTTAATTCATTTTTTAACGTATTAAATAGAAAAAACTTTCCAATTTTTAAAGTTGTACATTTATTTTTTAAGAAATCCGGGTTCCGCAATTATAATAGTTCTAACGGAAATTTCTGTCGTTTGTGAAGTGAAAGAAAATAATACATTTTTTCATACATTTAATAATATTTATTGTGCTCTATAATTTTCATCGTTGCTAGGATTGGTCTACAAACATTTTAGATGGGTGCATTATGAGTTACGAGAGAAAACTTTTCTTGCTCGATCGATCATCTCTGCTTGCTTGGAACAGAAACGAACCTTTTTATACCGGATGTTAACTGGCGAGGGAATGTGTATTTCTTACAAAAACATCGTAAAGTAAAGAGCTCATTGAAAGCCCCATCTCTTAACCAAAATTGATTAATTGAATGTTGTGAATAGAGTGGGAAGTCCAAAGTTCAATATATTACGGGCTTTTAAAAATTAGCGAAAAGTTAAATTAGGACAGATACTGTCAACAAATGGATGGTTTATACAAATCACTGAAAAATAAGAGGATGTTCAATAGGAGACACATCCTACCATTATAATGTTGATCTCATAAAGCTTTATCGATACTGAGATCAAAGCTAAGCTAGACAATTCTGTCACTTTCACCAAATCCTCTAGACTTAGTATCATCTGATAATCACCTGTTTCTTTCCTTGAAAAATATTTTAAAGGGAAAAAATTCAAAATTTGATCCAAGTGTTACACAAATTCTTCGTCTCTAAAGACAAAACATTTTTCAAAAATGGTATTTACAAAAAACCATCACGCTGCATGAGGTCATAAGTAGCGACAGCAATTATATTATGCAATAATTAATGAATGAAAGAAAAATGTATTATTTTCTTTAATTTCCTAAACGAAATTTCAGCTATACATGATATATTGAGTCTTTTGCAATATCTTTAGCTTAAGAGTAACAGTCATTCTAAATTATTCTATGTGTGTGTGTGTGTGTGTGTGAATTCATTGCGACAACCTTGAATTCGATTTACAAAATGATTATTGAAATACAGTCATTAGACGATACAAGAAAAATTTGAGATTTTATTTTTTTTTCTCATGATTTCATATCTCAAAACATTACAAACAACGTTATCTACTTCTGGAAAGAATATTCAAACTGAGCTATTACAAATAATTTTTCTAACTTTTTTATTTTATTTCATCTATAAAAAAATTTCATAAGTTTTTGTGAAAATTGCTCGTGCTTAATAATACAAAACAAAGATCGTAAAAATAAAGTCAAAGCACTTGCAATTTATAATTATTTTGGATCTGGCGCACTATACGCTAGAACTGGCGCTATTTTTTTTTTTTTTTTTGGGGGGGGACACTTTTAAATGTCAAATTTCTTACATGAAAACTGCTGCGTTACGTCTAATTGCCACCTATATTAAGTTGAAAGAAAAAAAAAACTAGAATTTTAAGCCCAGGCGTATATGCTGCATCTCTGGTTCATTCTTCCTTTTAGTAATTCAAATGTTTTCATACTTTCTGCACATTGAACTCATGAAAGAATGATTTCAATTAAATCAAAAAAATGTATTCGAATTACTCTAAAAGAAAATATTTCCGTCTAAAGCGTAATCCAAAAATTGTCCTTTTTTTTTTTTTTTTTTTTTTTTTTTTCAGGAAATAAATCGAAAACATAAAATTCCTACGAGTACATTACGAATACAAAATAACATTTTCATTTTGAAATATTTCATTCCAAACAAAAAACGTTTACGTCATATTTCGCGAAAAAGCTTCTAGACGAACTATTCCACAAATGACGTTTGGCCGCCCATTTTTGTTTCCTCTTCTTCATAATTTATTTGATCGTTTGCACTATCCGCCAACCTCATTCAACGATATTTTCTTTTCGTGCAACGATCTGTTTTCCGAGACTCGCTCTGGTTTTTCCCATTGCCACGATCTGGCAACAGCAGCAGCCAATCTATCGAGCGAACGGGTCCTTCTTTTGTTGGACCCGGTCGAATCGATCATGGCCCTTTCGAAGGCGCAGCTAAAAGGTACAAAGTGAATAAAAGAATTTCACTTACCTTCGGGAGGTTTGCTAAGGGGAAGGGGAACACATTTTAAAGACATCGATATGCATACACGAAGATGAAAAGAGCTTACCTATAAAGAAAAATAACATTTAAGTGAATCAAATTAAATTAAATGAGTGCGTAGTTTTTCATATAAGAAAAAAGAGAAATTTTTATCAGAAGCAAGTCAGTCACATATCACACTAATACATAGAATAACAATGCGCAGAAATATTTTATTTTAAATTTTCTATTATATGTTACATCCTGTTAGTATCTAGAGCTTTATTATTGTAGGTTTTGTAATGCCTTTTTTATAGTACTTCTTTTTTTTTTTTTTTCATTTATGAAAATACTGATTTCCTTTTATTGCTATTTTATTATTAATTGTTTAAAAATGTTAATTTTGCATTTTGTGACTAATACTTTGGTATCACTTACGAGATGTTCGATATAAAATTTAATTTAAAGAACAATACTAGAAGAGAATGTTTTTGCCTTTTTATACACAATCTACATAATTTTTTTTTAAAAAAAATAGAATGAGTGAATGAGAGTTAAATTTGTTTACAATTACACTAATGTGTGTGCAAAATTAAGAGAATTTGCAAGTTGCACCGAATTTCAGAAAACCTAATGGACATATTTTAATGGAATTTGGTAAGAATATAGTTATAACAGGGAAAGAGATGCACCATTCAAAAGTCATTTCATGTATGCACGAATATCAATAAAACTCATAGTGTAGGAATGTCTAAGATCGCCATTGTGATATCGTACTGAAAATGAGTCTGATATGGGATGCGGTCTCATTTCACAGACGTACAGGTCAACTATATGTCAGCATATTGGATTAAAGGCAGTTGAGTAGTCCCTGTGGAAGTCGATTGCACTTCTGCAATAAGGTAGATTTTAGCAACGAAATGGTTCTCGGATGGTGAATGGCGAGATGCAATTGCTCTCCCCCAAGACCGCGCATGTTCTACAGAGTTAAGGTCAGGAGATCTCGCTGTTCAGTCAATACGGCGAATATCCTCACTTTCCAAATAATCTTCCCCCAGTTGAAGCATATGCATATGAATGTTGTCATCCATTAGCAGAAAAACTCAGGACTTCCTGCGCCATTGGGACCTAAAATCTCCTCTCTATACCTTATAGCAGTCAAGAAGCCTTTGGCAAACATAGGTAGGGGTATGTGACAATAAACATGCTACCTATCTATACTAATATACCTTCACACTCTAATTATCCAATTCGTAGATGAGAGAGGGATGATATTGTGATACAGACTCATTCTCCAGATATAGGTATGCCAAGAATCAGTGTCAGGCTGATTCATCTGTAAAAGGCACGGTGGGGCTGCACTGAAGTTTGGATCGAGACACATGTTTTCTGCATCATCTAAACATGTTTTCTGCCCTTCTTGTATTGCAGTGAGCAGGACATAAACAACGGATCATCTGGCATACAGCCGTCTCTCATGAAGTCTTCGGGCAACTGTAGACTGGGAAACTTGGGGCTCTAGTGGCAATATGCAACTGTTGTGAGAACTGAGAAGCAATAGCATTGCTGTGTCACACTGCTGAAACTGCCAAATAACGATCTTCATTTGTCGTTGTGAATCTCGGTCAACATTGTGTAGATCTTCTCAATATAGATCCAGTGTCCTGAAACAATTTTCACAAACGTGAATGACACTGGACGTTACATCGAGCAATGTAGACATCTGCACTACGATTGGCCTATCTCCAATTCAAAGACAACTATCTATCTGATTCCGTCATCCATACCATCATTTACCTAATACCTTTTAAGAGTTACTCAATTCTTGCGCTAAACATTGTAAATGTCGGGAAGGGGTACAAGTGCACAAGTCGTTGATAACGTTCCGAGCGCTTTAATCTCCTCCAGTCAAAACTCTGCAGACACGTACGTCTACGTTTACGTATTCGGCTTTGAATATTAGCATAATTCTTCGATGAAATGATTTGAATCTTCGGTTCAATACCTTTTGTAAAAATACACATACGAGATATGGCTGTTAAATAACGAGTGTGACTCTGCTACAAAAGAAGTACGCGTGCACACACACTATCGACCAACAGCTATTTAGATTGAAGCATTCTCTTTCAAATGCAGTTCCTCTCGCTTCTACAAGCAAATCCGTATAGCCGTAGCCTTCGTTCGCATTAGAATTATTTTTTGTTCCGATGAAAAAAGAATAAGTGTAATAATAAAGTAACGAATAGCTGCGAAATTTCACATGAAACTTGGAAACACCGCCACTGAAACTTATAATTTATTGAAAGAAGTATATAGGAATGAATGTTTACCACGTGTACGTGTTTTTGAATAGTTTAAGCGTTTTCAAGGTGGCCGAGAAGACGTTGAAGAGTATTCCCACTGGGATTGTCCTTCCACATTTAAAATGGATGACAATATGGAAAAAATCTATAATCGAATTCAATCTGACCGTCAGTTAAGTATTCGTGTGATTGCTGAAACTGTAGGAATAGGCAAAGAATCCGTACGGCAAATTTTACATAACAGTTTCAACATGTAAGAAATGTGTGCCAAAATAGTACCTAAAATTCTCACGTTTGAACAACAAGAAACTCACAAAAATGTTTATACTGATACTTTGAATGCCATTGAAAATGACCCAAACTTATTAGAAAGAATAATATCGTAGGTTTTTACTGATGATCCTGTAACGAAGCGCCAATCCATGTACTGGAAGAACCCATCTTCACCGAGAGCCATAAAAACTCGAATGAGCAAATCAGAATTCAAAGCAATGATTGTTTTTTAAGATATTCATGGGATTGTGTACCTTCACGGGATTCCCGATGGCCAAATTATTAATCAACATTACTATCTTCACGTTCTTGTTTGGTTCCGTGAAAGAATAAGGAGAAAAAAACCTATCCGAATTTTGGAAGAACAAGTCATTCCGCATTGTCTGTCCAGGTTTCTAGCCAAGTACAGCAGCCCAATGTTAGACGATTTGCCTTGCACCTTCTGTTTCCCAAGGTGAAATCAGCATTAAAAGGAACAAGATTTGAATCGTTGAAACTGTGAAATAGAAAGAGGCATGCGTTCTGAAGGAGCTTTCAAAATACTTCCAGTACTGTTTCGAACAATGGAAGATTCGCATGGAGCATTTTGTAAGGATAAGGGAAGGATTTATATAGAAGATGATAATAAGTAAATAACAAAATACATCAAAATACATGTTTTACAGTGTCAATCTCATTATTAAATAGCCATACTTCGTAATTTGCAAATTATCTTATTTAGTAAGCAAGAGTAGATACCAATATTTACATTTAAACTTCCCAATCGTATATGATAAAAATACTAGTACAAAAAGAAAAGCGGAGTTTTTATTTTAATAATTCGTGAATAAAAAATAATACTATCAACTCTATTTTCATAAAGGCATTATAATTCATTTTATTCTATAACAGTTTGAAGAACTAAACCCATTCCTTAATTTACACGGTGACTATGTTCTCAGAAAAATATATGTAACCATGTAAAACGAATTTCGAATAAACGAAACGAATTCGTTCATTCGAAATTCGTTTCCGAAAACGAATTCGAAAACGAATTCCGAATCACGTTTTACATGAATAAACGAAACCATGTAAAACGTGATTCGGAATTCTTGGGAACACACACACACTCATAAACACCCTAACCATATTTCATAGAAATAAATACAATGGAATTGAAACAAAAATAACCTTGACACAAACCTACCATAATATAACTTCAGCTCTTTCTACAATACTGGCAATAACAGCAGGCATTTCGAACATATGTACATTCTACATTAATATACGAGTAATATTTATTTCATTTATAAAGGGACTCATTGCATAACAATCAAATTACACCCTCCACCAATTTCTCCGTTTCATTTAATAATCACTTGAAAGCAAAATTGTGTACATTACGTAAAGTATAAGACAAAGAATGGATTGATTTTTTTTTCAATATATATGGAGAAAAATCTTCCAAAATATGAGGTCAAAACTTTTTGTTCTTCGAATAATCACATATGTTTAAATTTAAATTTACTAGCCAAAGCAGTCAGCACTAAATTTACTAGTCAAAGCAGTGTGGACATATCTTGAAAATATTTCATTATAAATTTGAATTTATCAATAATATGAATCGTATGAAGTTTCTATATTAGAAACGTACAATATATTCATATTTGCTAAAACCTCATTTTAAAACAGAGAAGGCGTTGTTCTCACGCGGGTTTTCTTTTAGCTATCCTCTTGGGCTACTTTAATGTGATATTTGGTATGAGACCCTAGCCCTGAGAAAGATATATATAAATAACCCTACAAGAATAGGGAATTATTTGTGAGGAGCTTGGAGAAATTTAAAATAAGAGGAGATAATGTTGTTGCACAGGTGTGAGTAAGTATGAGGTGATATGCCAGGGATTCAGATCTATCGGACTCGAATTTATGATCTTTGCTATTTGCTTTCATTAAGACGAGAAGAATTCTAATTTTGTGTTAAGGACGTGATTAAACAAACACATTAGTGACACGATATTGATAGTTCTCAATCAAACGCTGGAATGGAATAGTTAAGTATTTTCTGGACTGAACATTGAGTGATATCACTTCGCTCCATATAAATATCGATGCTGGTACATTACTTTATGAAGTATCAACAATCTAATCTGGAAATAATTTTGAAAGTTTTAGGAAGTTCTAAAAATAGTTATACAACAAATTTTCAAAATATGTTTCAAAATTATAATTAGTTTTATTCCTTTCCATAAAGAAACTTTTATAAAATTTTCTTATCTGTTGAACGATTCACGTGCATTATGTATAGATTATCAAAACAAGGCGAAAAAGGCGAATTCCAAGAGCATAGCAACTCAATTGAGTCTTAAAATGAAATTTGAATATTTAAAGAAAACTTAATCTGCTTGAAACTCAATTTAATGTTCCCCGACAAAATCCATATCGAGACCGGCTAATGCAGTCCACGAGACGGAATAAATTTGGTTAGGCTTATCCACAGTAAATCTACCCATTTTTAGAGGGGAAGATATTAATATTTTCTCAGTTCTCTATCGTTTATCTGATGTACAAAAACTGATTTAATGGTTCCCCTTATAGTTTAGATAACCCGGTATCTAGGGAAGGTTCCAGTGCACACTTTGTGTCAAGTTAAACATGCTACTCGATTGACTGGGAGACTTTGAAGCTAGTGTTTTGGTGTTTCCAAAGTGAAAATTAGATTTTGAGATGAACAGGCTAAGGTAAGATGAAGTTTCCCGAAAGAGTTAATTACATAGGGCTGCGCTTAAGTCGGTTGTTCAAAAAGTACCTGTTTTTGAGACAGATGTTGTTGCTATGGCAAGTCGGAGCAACCATTGTGTGCTGTCGGCGATAAAATAAAATGGATTGCGGCGATAAAATAAAATGGATAAACATTCATTCGTTAGTTTTGATTGCTGCCGCGTCGAGTTGTCGTTAACATCGTGCGTGGAGTTGTTACTGTCTATGAGACGTGGATTCATTTTTATATACTGGAAACCAAGAAGCAATCAAAACAATTAGTTGCTTTCCGGTGAATCTGGTCCAAAAAAGTGAAGATGGCCGGAAAAATTATGGTGACGCTTGTGTCAGACGCAAAGGACGTCCTACTCATGGAATTATTAGAAAAGGAAAATTGATCCCAGACAATACAATAATAAGTTACTCAATTCCATTTCCCATTTTACTAATACAGGTTCTTTTTAAATCTCCCTCGTATTTCCCTACATCTAAATAGGTACTTCTCATTATCTATGAGAAGCATCTGAATTTAACATGCTATTCCGCTCAATGGTATTTTATGACTCCTTCCCCCCCCCCCCCCAAAAAAAAAAAAAAAAATCACACTTCCCAACATACATTTAATTATCATACTGAGCAGCAAATATAATTCATTTGAATTTTAATACAATATGTTTTGAAATTTACGAAGAGTATGCAAATTGCAATCACTCTAATTAAGTGTATTGTATGTTTTCGGATTAAATTTGAATTTAATTAGTTTAACTACATACAATTAAGCTAATTATAGTACATCATAACAGATGTATCTAATAATTATGGTAATTGTTGTCAGGTGCATTTTTATTTCCCCTTTATAAATAGTGAATTCGTGCAAAAAGATGAAATATTTCTTAATTCTTAACAGTTAACTAAAACTATTTAAAGAACAGATGCTACAACGATATGCGTGCTCTGATATATTTTTTCCTAATATAATGGTACAGAAGTACTCAAATTTAGTCACGTCTTTAAAATAAATTTAAAGAGTTAAAGAAAATCCACTGAGTTTGATGGCTGGTATATTTAGTAAACGTCGTAAGAGAAGCAAAACGAGGGCTATTGGTGACGGACATAATAATTTTGAGCCTCGTTTCAAGTGGACGAGGATGGAAGCTGAGCTGGCATCCCCCTCTCCTAACTTCCACATCACGTTAACGGGAGGACTTGATGCCACGACAGATTAACGTGCATTAGCCTCGGGTACACTGCGGGTCATCAGTGGCATCAAGGTTCGAACCTACGACTCGACGAAAACCGCTCTTCGTTTCGAAATGGCTCTTCGTTTTGATCGCATCTTATTTTTTTCAAAAGGATATTTGGCATTCAAAATGTTCCTTGTAATTTTTAGTATTTTGATTGAAAGTCCAGACATTTTAAATTTCTTTTTTTGTTGTCGTTGTTCTAAAACAGAAACTCTTTTTCTCTTCTCAAGGATGAGTGAGTATTGGTGAAGTTTAATAGCGCAAGATCTAGATGCGTCTATGCTGTGCCAAATAAAATGTAACTATGATCTAGACTTTTGAAAAATAAAAGGAAAGATAAGAATTGGTTGAAAAGAAGAAGAGTCGAAAACAGAGAAAGATCTCTAAGGTATCCTAAAAATGCGTCAACCGCGTTTACCAAAGACAGTAAGCCCATTGGGAAGTGAAAAAAATCACTAAGGGACCTCGAGGGAGTGATGCCCTTAATTATTTGATTGCCAGAAGAAGGTGAGCATCTGAGAAGTATAATCGAGGGGTTTTGAATATTCATAATTGATCTAAAAATTTCACAGCTAAAAGCAAGACGTTTATTCAAAGAAATAAAACATTTCGAAGTCCCACAATTTCTCTGTTGTTTCATTTATGAGAACTCATGCGCATATTTTTTTTTTATAATTATTTTTCTACATAAGATTAAATTTTTTTACTAGATCCTTGCTTTAGATCACAAGGAGCTGCACGAAATTCGAACCAGATTTCTCTTATCATCACACTCTCGGATTCAAACGCTGTGGCAGATGCCAACCTCTGAAGAAAACTCCTACAACAGATTGTAATCGCTACTTATCAATTCTCCACATTAGCATGACTGGGAATGAATTGTTTAGAATGAAAATTTTCCCAGACATTCCCCGAATAAAAAGCACATTTAAAGTAGCTCAATTTTTTTACCCAACTTTTCACAAGGAGTGGTGAAAAATTTCAAAAGATCAAAGGATAAAAAAAAAATTCTTAAAAAAAATTAAACCATGCATTATAAAAAAAACTGATCAAAGCTAATTTGTGCTAAATTTGAAAGTGATTCAGCAAAATAATATAGTTTAGAACTTTGAATGAATCCCCTTTTAATGCTTTTCGTCATTCTGTGGGCTCAACACTGAAACAGAAACACCATTAACTTTTCAAAACGACATAGCATTACACATAATAACGACTCAGCATTACAGTTCACGATGTCCCAAACTGGTCTTTCTTTTTCAAGACTCTCAGTCGAAGCAGTTTATGAAGTCTACACTTAATTGAAATCTTCCGATCAAACAGACTGCTAAAGTCAACACAATTTCTTTCTTTGTGATCGGAACCCATTTTGTTCCAGTGTCACGGCGGCACAATCGGTTCAAATGGACGTCGTTTTGTGATCGTTAGGATCCATTTTCCTTTCGAAATTAAACACTTGGAAGGAGCAAAAAGTTTCGTTAATCTCCTTCGAGTAAATATTTGCGCTCCCTTTCCTTTTTTTTTCTTTCTTTCTTTCTTTTCGTCTCCAAAGTGTCTCGACAGAAAAAAAAGAATTTTCGATTTTCCGAGTGAATGACTTGTTTCCTGTTCCGTGTTGGAAATAAATTACTTTTACTTCTTAACTATAGGCACTGGTATATAAACTGCTACCGAATCGAAAAGCACATTGTCAAGGATGCATTAACCACAAAAGTTAAAGGCCGTAGGAAAAGTTTCGAAAATGAAGTGAAGCACAATGATTCAATTTAACCACATTGAATTGTATTAATTTACAGAATTAGCGTCTATTATTTTTAATTATGCGTACTATATGAAATAATGATCTTTTTTATTCATAAGACTATACTGCAATAAATTTATTTGCTTGAAGATTTGTTTATACTAACTATAATCGAGTTTCTCTCGATTGAACTGTAAAATGTGTGATGATTCTTTCATATTTAAGGCATCTGAAGATAATACTTACTGCAAACTTCATTTGAGACGACTGTGATAAAACTGAATATATGAAACAAATGGGGGGCACTAGGCTAAGCTTTTATAAGAGTTTCGATTTTTTTTTTCACTTTCAAAGTTTACGAAATACCTTTTTAGCAGGTATTAACTATTTAGCACACGTTTCTATTTTTCCCCGAAAAATTCGTTTCTAAAAAGTTTTATTTCTTTTTAGCAAATGGAACAATGAAATAAGACACATTTTACTTATTTCCATGAATAGAACTTTATTTCTACTTGAAATGAGTCGAACGAAAATAAGAAAAGAGTTCATGTCCTCTTGACTCCACTTCCTCCTAACACTTTGTTTGGGACATGTTGTCCAAGCCATAAAAAATCAAAATAAGCATGATATTATACATAACACACGTATGAAACAAAAAAAAAAGTCGCATGCAGCCAATAGTGTAGATACTGCAGCCATCAGCGGTCGCACAGCTGTTGGTTTCCACTGTGATTCAGGTATGAAACAATCTATGGAAGTGAGCTACGTATTATTAAAGAGCATTAAATTTCATAATATAATCTACATTGTACAGCAGTTATTACATTTCTTAACCATCCTCAACTAAGGTCAACTTACCGGATCAAAATAACAATGGTAATTCTGCGAAGCCGTACAAACAGTGATAACCTCAGAAAATAATAAGTTATTCAAAATGAATTATACGATTTCATGACGCTGTATTTTCATAAATAAGTGACACAGAACGATAAATAATACATGAATACAAAGGGAAAATATGGAAATATTTTTGCAAATGTCCGATATAATTTCCTTTAGTTGCACGTATGATGTCAAGACTATATATAAATTCCCGCAAAACACTTTGTCAAGTATCATTATAGCCTCCAGGATGTAGAAACAGAAAATTTAATCAGTGTTCACTAGGTATCAGTGCTTTCAAGGATTGAATGACTTGTAACACAATTTTTGCTTTAACACTCGCTTAACAGTAGGCTGAGAAATACCCAGTTCTCGACTAGTGCTAACAAACGATTTTTTTCTTTGTGTTTCGTAGAGAAGTATCTATCCCTTTTTTAACATTTTCCACAGATTTGCCTCGTCGTCCTCAACTTTTCTCTTTACTGAGTCATCCACTGCTCTCAAAATGATGATTGCATTTTCGAATACTGTGAGACGTAGGTGGATTAATTCGGTACTTTTTACAGAATTCACGCTGGACGGTGATTACAGATCCATATCACGCAAACACTAGCACACAAAACACTTTTTGTTCCTTTCGTTACTTATACCGCTGAGAGGCTTCTAAAACAGTTTTCGTGAAATAACTTCACGAAGAACTCACAAGTATCGTCTTTTTTGTTCAATAAAATTTGCATTTTTTATGACATTTATTTTAGAAAATACAGAATGTTGAAATCGAATGATTCATTTTGAATAACATTGTATTATTACACATATCCTATTCGGTGTATTCTGCTTCTTAACTTCCTTTTCTTATGACCTTCATGAATGATATAAAACGTAGCAGGAAATTATTGAACATGATACGATAGAATTATCTGATAATTAACTGGTGACGTTTGATTACATAAAAATACTTGATATAATCCATGGAAATGGTAAGAACATTGAAAAGTTTTAGAACAGATTGTTTTGCATATTCATATTTCTTTGAAATTAATGGTAAAAGTTTTTCTACGTGCTATTAGAAGTAGAAGAATTGGGGTCCTAATTAATCAAAAGGATGTAACTCGATATATTTCTCTAAGAATTTATATAAGTATTTCATCTAAACTTTTACGAAATTGAATTACGTATGTATAACTGAAGTGTTTTAAACCTTTTCAGGTATGATTCATCTAAAAACTCATGTGATTGTTTCTATTTGCAATTGCTCACTACCATTTTCGTACATAAACGTTGATACGGGGAAACTAAGAGAGAGAGAGTTCCGGAATGTAATTATTCCCCCACCGGCACTCATCTACGCATACAGTATCCTCAATGAATATAATATGTCCCAATAGAAGATATCTCAGGGTGACAAGTGCACATCTTGCATGAAGATTCATTTCATATTTTCCATTCTGAATGCAAGGAATATGCGATTATGCGAAACGTAAAGGTAGACCTGTGAGACATACGGCGATACAGTTCTAAGAAAGGCAGAAGGTGGAATGGATTATTCAATTCATGCAGAACGAAAGAGCACTATCAAGTCCTTCGATTGGGAACCATCCGCCTCAGAGCTCTGACCTAGGGCTTTAACTTATTCGTATACTTGAAACTATTCTTGAGTGGTCAGCGTGTGGAATCTCGTTTTCACTCGGGTGTAACCGTAATTAAACTGTTTTTTTTTTCTCATTTCAAATGAGGTGGAGAGATCTGTGCGGCAAGAGACATAGTGTTGACTCGAATCCGACTGCACAAAAAGAAAGCACTACACTAAAAATAGCTAAAAAAAAGCTTACACTATTCTGCGTCAAGAAGAAACTCAAATCTGAATCGTTTTAGTGAAATTTCTATTCACGCTTAATCAACACTTCGAGGCAAAGAGTCTTCCAGTTACTATTAAAATCATTATTTTCCGCTATAAATATATTTTAGAACAAACCACTACTTAATAGTAAATTTGCATAAAGTAGATATTGTACTGATAGAAAGTAACTTTTTCAAACTATTTCGATAGGTTTTTCGGTGCACTTGCTTTCATCTAAACAGAATAAATTTGTAACTTGTGATTGTACAACCTGACAAGGGCTTTGCTAACGAGGAAGAAGAGACTTCACAGGTGACCAACTTCTATGTTGTTGGCATATAATTTCGATTCGATATATACCCTAAAGTGCCCAGTCAAAAAGTAGTGTAACGTTTGTAAATCGTTATTAAATACGTAACTTTTCCATAACTATCCATCCTTTTTTTTTTATCTCTGTAACTGAACTTTCCAAATAACCATCATATATTTTCGAATGGCAAATTGACGAATCAAACTTCTCATTTTAATATACTTACTCCTTTATCTTCTAGATTCTTGATATTAAATTAATAGTAAAATATATAATAATTATTTTACAAAAATAATTATATTCTTGAATTATTTATATTCTTGTTTATTTCTAAAATTATTTTAATCTATTTTCTTTGCATAAAATATTTGAAAAAGAAGCAATTTTTTTCCCTTTATAGTTTCATAGTTTTTTAATGTACTAAGAATCCACACGAACATATTGGCAACTGACTTCGTCATTTTGAATTGTCAAAAGCTCACATACATGAATTCTACTTCATAATTTCTATAATAATCACAGCTTTTTAATTGTCATAATAAATATTTACAATCGAATTCAGACTATTAATACATGAGCTTCCCCGAGAAGAGTTTTGATTTAAATAATTTTAAGTCTCTCTTCTCTAAATTCCCAGACGATTTTAATCTTCTAAATCGAATTTCAGTCTCCAAAGATTAAAACTTAAATCGTACGGCTCAAAATTTAAAACCTCTCCTTAGACAGTGCATTAGTCTGTCTCATCGAATAGGAGATCCTCTTCTGATGAGGATTTTCCTTATTGTTAATGTTTATTTTCCTTAGGTCTCATCGGTTCGTCTTTGTTTTCCGAATTCCAATTGACAAAATCTTTCCAGAATATACATTTACTTTAGAAGGCTACATTTTCTGTTTATTTTTAGCATAAATGTTTTCAGTCTTTTGAAACAAAAGTAGAAAAGTATTATTGTAACTGTTTATCCTTAATCATGAATGTCAAAGGCTCCATTGCGGAGACATGATTGTTATCTCTTATAGAAAAAGATAAACGAATCACATTTTTATATTGTAAAATAGAACGGTACACAGTCTTACGGCCTTCATTATTAAGCTCCAGTGATTGTTGCTAACTGTCACCAAACGACCGCTAAAAGGATTGTGCAATGAATTCTGTACGACACGGAGAAAAAAGAAAGACTCAAAAATGAATAGCCAGACGTATTCATTTTGAAATAAGTATGTTTGTATCAGATTTGAGCGTATATCTTTATCGAATGTGAAACATTACAAGTATTCAAAACCAAAAAAAAAAAAAAGGAAATCAACTTTCTCAAAAAATTATTACAGATATAAAGACTATTAAAAGCTCCTTTTTATATACTGACTACGTATTTTAAAAATTCGGGTTCAAAAACAAATATAGTTTGCTTTAATATTTCGAACTACATTTCGTATTGACCACGCTACACGCGGTAGAATACATGAAATTAAAATTGAGTATGTACAAATACTCAATTTCGCGTCTGTGTTTGTTTACTTTTTCTTTTCCGACAGTCACTCACTCACATCTTCAGAAAGATTCTTTTATATCTTAAGAATTGTTATTGATCAGTTTGAAAATGATTTTCTGCGAGTAGTTATTTGTGTATTACAGACTATCCATAATGTTACATTGTAATCGTAGCTTAGTGACTTCTTACTTTAATTTGTATAGATCAGTGTTGAAAATTATTTTCATACATGTAAATAGTTGTGTACGACGCTTTTATTTTATAGAATAACAACACAGTATTCAAAAAGCAGTGTTGTGAAATTTTAAAAATTTTGAGCCACTTTGCTACACTTTTTTTTTTATCGATGACTATACAGCGATGATGCTCGACAAGAATTCCATTTTTTTTTTCACTTCATAAGTGTGTAACGAAACTGTCTTTTTTTAATTGACAGAGAAATTATTATACATTTTTTATCTTGTTTTAAGATACATATTTGTATTTAAGGTGTTAAGGTTTTACATTTTCGAAGAATTGTACATCAGTATTTTGTTCCAATAATACTGTGTGGCAATCGTAAAGTTAGAAATTATACATTCAGAATAAAATGTTGACAAAAATAGATTTTATTCCTGATTAATTCTATTATGAATTGAAGTAAAATTTAGATGCTTTATGACAGGAGTAAGATATTTCAGAATATATTTTTTTAAAGAATATGGTTTTAATTTAAACTCAAATTTAATGTATATTTTGGAACCAGATTTTCACAATCTAATCAGGCATCCTTCCTGTTATGTCTCACTGTTCATCATATTATAAGTGATTGTCTTGTGTTTCTTCACTATTGTATCGCATTTTTTAAGTAATCCGATTTAAACTCCCATGACTTGGGGTTAGAAACTACTACTTGTTTGTGTTGTAATTCAAAATTTGATTTTTTATATAATTAAGATTTATACACAGACATTTCATATATTGGTTTATTTTTATAATGTGGCCCAAAATCATTATAAAAATTTAAATAAATATTTGGTGAAGTATATTCAGATTTTATTCAATGCATGAACTCCAATATTCATGCACACAGAATAAATAAAACAACTTCTTTTGTATTCGATACATGACACAAATACTATAGTCATGTATAATTCATTAAATTGTAAAAACACATATATAGATGTTCACCATAATACATCTAGCCTCTTTTATTTTTTGATACTTGTATTTTTATTAACACAATTTAACCACTTTATTCATGCACTTCTTAAAGTAAATGTTTTTAAAAAATATGCTTATGCCGAGAAGAATTACAAAATAAAACCGAGGTTCTGGTGTTGGCTGGAAGAAACAAGAATCACATTTGCGCGACAAGGCAACGCAACAGATTGTTAAGCAGTACTCAAGATTTATAGAAATTAAAATTTTTTACTTCCTCAAAATGCTGTTTCTTACCCCCGACTGTATCATTCCTATTCAAATATAATTTTAAAAATTAACATTTTATACATATTTTTAAACATCAGATTATCACTAATATAAGTTTTGGTATGTGTCTTGTTGTTTACAATAGTAAAAATTTTTTCTGCACTTCATTTACATTAAAACATATAAGTAAAAATTGTATTTGATTAATAAATATTACTTTGAGAAAAAGATTTTAATGCTAACTATATATATATATTATTAAATTTGAAATTGTATATAGAATTTACATATTCACATATGTTTTTATTAAATACTGTTGAAACCTTTTTGAAACAGTATAATCAACTTATGATTAAATTAATTTTTTGTGCAAAACACATAAAAAAACCCTTCAAGGTACAAAATTGCACCCGTTTAAATCATAAATTGTTATATAACTGTTACAGCTGAATTATGTATCCTGATTAAAAGAGAAAATAGTTTATTCCAATATTGCTTTATTTTTTAAACAATCAACCTGATAAATATAGTGTTTATATATAAAGTATACTATAATTCAGAAGAGCTTAATTACACTTTAACTATTCACATGTATTTTTCAGAGAGTTAAGAATAATTACAATACTAGAATAAATATTGGGGGCCTTTATTTTTAACAAGTTAGAATTCACCGATGATGCATAGCAATATTAAAACATGAAATAATTTGAAATACAAAATAAGCTTAATCAAAATAAAAGGCTTAAATAGCCGTTAACAGCTCAAAAATACATCTGTTTAAGGCAGAAAATAATTTAAAGCTTATATCGGAAATGTACAAACAAACGCGAGAAGCAAGTTTAAATAGACTTACTGAGCAACATTTTAACAACACAATTAAACGAGAATAAGTCTGCAGATGTATAAAAATATTCTCAGATTATTTCCTACCGAATGTAAATAATTGAATAATGTGAGAATTATGATGTTAAATATATGAATTGAAATAAAACTGATATACAAGATGTAAACAACTTGCTCTTAGAGAAATCCGATGTTAACGTATACCACAAAAGTTTGTTTTGGTACACATATAGTTATGTTGGTAAAATTATTAATTTTTCGCTATGCATGATTTATGACAAATTGAATTATATGGTGAATGTAATAAATATTCACCTTATTTTGGCACATTGTTTAAAAAATATCGAGTTTTACGTATTTTCTTAGTTACCTAATAAGTCATACTATTTGATTCATTCAGGTCAAAAATGAACTCAACTTTAAGCAACATATGCAAACACCAAGACATTATGGCAGTGGCTGTTGCAGTAGAACATAATATAGGTCAAAATAAAATTGAAAAAGTTTACGTATATCATGACACAAATCTAAGTGCTAAAATCACATAATTTAAAATTCCGCTTTTAAAGGTGGCTAACCAATAAAATGGCTTGCATGTCTTGAAATAGGCAAGTTTACAAAATACTTTTGTACGCAATTAACCTTTCTAAGAGAGTAATTTCGTGTAAATTTTATAAAGCTTTTTTTAGATCAGAAATTACAAAATGAATAAAATCAATTGGAAAAATGAAACACAATAATCAGTTTCAATACTTTTTATTATTCTATATTCCAAAATTTCTTTACAATATGCAACATTATGTATAAAAATTAAATGTATTTACAAACTAATGCATAATGTATATTTTGTCTTAATTATGAACTATACCATATTGTTTAAATTAGATTTATGTTATTGTATAATACGTAATGCAAAAACGCTAAGCTGTCATATGATCATACTGCTTTGCTTTAATTAAAAACACTTGTGATATTTCTAAAAAAAATCTTGTTAAATTGATATTTTTTTATAATCATAAGGAGACAAGCTCTGTCCAAGTAAATTTTAATGTACCAAAACCAATTAAAAATGACACATGTGTTTAGTAAAAAAAAACTTTAAAATTCTTTGTATAACAAATGTTTTGGGATCTAAGTGTGTCCAAGTTCATAATTCATAGCAGCAAGAACTGCTATGTAGAATGGATGGTTTCACAGACCAAGTAGACATTTTTAAATATAATAGTTTATACTATAATGATTAAGTATATTCCAAAAATATTGCTGCATTAACTGGTTGTGTAGATGACATGCCTCTCTATAGAAAAATTAAAGTATTGTCTACATAATAACGATGCATAAATAGAATATTTATTTGAAACAGCATTGTTTGAAACGCATTTTCCCTCGTAGTTAGTAACCTGACAAAATGCTGTTGATTTGAAAGAAATAAAAAATCTTTTTACCTTTACGTATTAGAACTTCCTAATAATTTTAAATGATACCTCATTGTACGCTACATTAAAATGTAACCTATTTTTTCGAATGGAGTTGGACTATAGGATGGATTAGATAGCAGTGTTTATAAGTGGTTTTTGAAACGACATGCCTTCATCTGCAGGAATTGAAATATTAATTTTTTTTAATATTCTAGTTTCAAAATTATGAATGTTTTGTTTTTAAATGCCTGATATCTATGTGTAGGAAATTCAGAATAAATTTTTCAAAAATATGATACGATTTTATTTTTTCTGCGTATAGCAAATCATTAATTTTAGGTATTAGCTTAGTTCTGATGTTAATTCAAAAGTAAATATATATTAGATGAAAAAAAAAATGCTGTATTTTAAGTTTTTTATAATGGAAAATCTAATATTCATCATAATGTTTCCAAGATATTTCTAATAACTTATTATTAAATGACTGAACTTTAAATAAAACTGCATTTTCTGCATGCATAGGAAACAAACTATATATTGCTTCTAAAAACATAAATATAATTCTTAATGAACTGAATCGCTTCTGGAACTAATAGCACAGAATACTTATATATTTGTTTTGAAAAGAATTTAACTCTTGAATCTATTCTATTTTCGTTAATTAAAGATTTATTAAACCACTCGAAATAACTTAAATTTGAGGTATTAATTCAAAGTACAGTTTATGATCACATAACAGTTGCATTTTTGTTTCTAAAAGTAACTGTTTTGTTACACAAAGTAAATGAAAGAATTTTGAATCGGAAGTTTTGTAACAAAAACTTCATAAAATGTATGTTAAATAATATATATATTTTTTTCTGATTTATATATAAGTTCATATATATTTTTCTGTTTAAAATTTATTTTCGATACAACAACAGTATCGTAAATAAATTCAAAACTCACTGAAAATAAATACTCGCTGGATTGTTTGATTCTCATACTTGATGCAGTAACAGATTCACAAATAAATACGTGACACTCATTTTTCTATTCCACACTCATAATTGATACAGAAATATCATCAAAAGTGAGTACGTGAAGTTGCCATTCTGAGTATGTGCTTGTTACTAAAAATGAGTACGTGCGAGTCTTAAATTTGAATACGTTGGCATCGGAGCCGTTTTGAGTATGTGAAATATTCAAAAGTGAGTATCTTGTACTCGATTTTAAATATCCGTTTTTCGCAGTGAGGTATGACAAGGAAACACCTTTAAATAATTTCAAAATTGTAAATTGATTGTTTATCCAAATAAAAGGAGAATGAACGGCAGGGTCAACGTTTAAAAAGGAAAAATTATTTACAGAACACAAGGCATTGAAAATAAACAAAAGCCTTCGAGACCTGCTTACAAGAAAACAGAAACCTGTATAATAGACGGGTCATTGGAGGACGCAAACCAACATCAATACAGTGTTTGACATGTCCAGGAAGCCTTCAGCTATATTTAAGAGCTTGAAAAATGTCGTGCTATTAAAGATTAGAAGAAAAAAAAATAATATCTCTTGTGCGAATACTTTCTTCACCCATTTTCTCTCCATTGACGAGCTTCTTTGCGGAAATATTTACAACGATTTTAAAACAACTCTCACAAACATTCCAAGATCCTTGCTTTGTAAGAATCACTTCGCTGAGAATTTCGTTATGCGAAAATCCGCAATTGTGAGTCATTATAAAATTAAAAAGAAACCATTGACAAGAATGCTATAGGTAAATAATTTTTTCTTTCCATTTTGTCTGCTTTTTATTTGGTTATTTTGCTTTAACGCGTGACTTTCTTCCATTCAATTTTGTGCTGTGAGTGATTATGGGCTTATGGCGAATCAGATAAACCTGTCTATGCTGCTCAATCCTGTGTAAACAATTATTGTAGTGTGACTATTAACCCTTAAAGTTTATACTTTGTTTCCCTGTATCTATAAAATAGAGATGATATTAATGGAAATAATAATTCTGAAAACAATGAAAAACACTTTTGTGATCAAATGGATATCATTTCTGGAATTCAATACATCTCATTTACTAAAATTCGCTGCAGTGAAATCTGTAAAACCTGGATTCAAATTAGATAGTGTTACATTAATATGTATCATTAAGAAAATTATGTTTGTAATTATGTTTAAATTGGTAAAAATATTTGTGGAGTTAATAATCAAGAATGTTTGTACCAATTTATCAACGGTTCTGAAGAATTGAATTGCGATATATTGTATGAGCTATTAATCTCTTCTATATTGAAGTCTCTCATGTCAGTTTTTCGTTTCGTTTCCTTTCTCACACAAAAGAAAAACTGCGGAAAAAAGAGTGCACAATATGGCACCGAAAGTAGATTTTATAGCCATTGGCCCTTTCAATGTCCGTTTAGAACAGAACTCTGGCCGGTATCGTCTCTAATTAGAAGCACCGAACTGACTCTCTGTGTTTATTCCGGAAATATACGAGAAGCAAAAAGAGAGAAAAAAGGGCAACTTGTAGATTGAGAGATGGGAAGGAGAAAGCTGCTCTGCGGAAATGATTCGACGTTGTTGCTTCGGACTCATCATCCGACCGTCTCTTTGTGAATAAAAGAGAGCCACGGCCCGGTAATTAGTTTTCCCTTCTTTTTTTTTTATTTATTATTTTTGGTTCATTCTTTCAGGAGGAGCGGCAATTAAGGAGGAATTCCAGAATTTAAAAATATTTTTATCCTAAAACTTCTGCCGGAAAAAAGCAACCGAAGAAAAACGAGAATTTTGGAGAGTTACAACTAGCGCATTGCGTCTAGTTGGATGATTTTGAGAAAGGGAAAAGAGGAAAAAATAGAATATTCGAACCTTTTTTTGTGAAAAGGATGCGTGAGGTGATTTTCTGCAAAAGTGAAAGAATGCAAAGAAAGTAATAAAATCTAATACACTTCGTATTAAGAAATCACATAGAGAATTGATCATTTAATTAAAGAATTTGGCAGAGTACAATAAAAACGATATTGAAAGAATTATTTAGGATAAATTGCTAAAAAATGACTATTTAAAGGAAAATATGGTGATTTCAGCTCGTAAGTCCTAACACTTAGTGTATCATTTTACACACTAATATTCAAAGAATCTATAGATTAAATACCTAACACCTTTAAAGTAGGCGATCTTTGAAAAAATAAGACCTAGATTTCACAGCCGAATAGCCACAAACAAAAGAAAAAAATATACATTTGATTTTCGTTGGTCTCTTTCAATGATGTATATATATATATATATATATACAACAGTTTTTATGAAATGTAATCGCTAAAAGGGACATTTTGGCCATTGATTCTAGAATAACCCTGTTTAAAACAGTTTGCAACCTGTAACATCATTAATTATATTTATTCATTCTTTTTCAATTTTTTCGATTTTTAGATGTTTCAATTTTTCAATTTCCTTATCACTTTTATTAAAACATTTAGTGGATATTACATTAATTAATTTATTTGTATTTAGATATTTTTCTAGTTTCCAATAGTTTTCTTTTATGGTTAAATTTGTATTTGTATTTTTCATTTTCTTTATTTTTTAATGTTTTAATTGTATATTTATTTTTGAAGATGTTGTGAAAGAAAAGAAAAATCTTTTCACGACCGGTAGCTGTGCTTAAGTGGACAGTTTTAAGTATAGCTTTCGCAAAAAGAGTAAAATGAATGAAGGGTTAAACACACATAGCAGTGGGGATATGAGCGTTATCGTTCTGAGAGAGGGATCAATCTCCAAGGAAGTCAGCCTGTACTATAGGAAGAAGTTCATTGGCCAAAGTGCTTCTATTGTGATCACACGCAATGCTCTCATGCAAGAGAACAGATAGACCAAAACAGCTTCAAGGTATAGCCCCAGACTACAAAAGAGCCAAGTGCATGTTTTAAAGTCGGCAACTATCAGGCAGCATTATATGTTTCTCGGGATGGTCTCTCGACAAAAATGGGGCTGGTATTTTGAAACAGTGCGCATATGGATTCATCAAATCTAATTACTTGCTACAGCCTTTCTTGTAGGGTGCTGCCCAGTGATATCTGCCCCATTGCTTGAAAGATTTATTATGATTTATTTACTTATGAATTACCTGGCTTATTAATTTTCCCTTTGTCAAAATTCATCTGAGTACGGAGCTGTAACTTTCTGGTGGAAACGGGATCGATGTCTATTCAGGTCGAATGTTAAGGATTACTTTCCGTTTTTGGGTCATAATGCGTTTCAACTCAATTATGCCAATTTTTATTTGTCAGTTTGGACTTTCATACATGGCTGTGCTTTGCTGATACCATTTAACCGTCTTTCAATAATGATGTCGTAAAAAAAAGTCTGATAATTTGTTTTTTACACACTCCATAATACTTGCAGTTTCCGCCACTAAGCATCCAAACAAAAGTTCCCCAACAATTATCCCTCTTTCAAATTCTGTTAGGTCTGATATATGGCAACTTCTCTTAGAGTGGATGATGGGTGCATGCAACGTCTACAATAGATACTAATACACTGATGCACCTTTCACGTTTACTAGGTGGCAATCTTTGTGTCAAGTGGCGCTGCAATACAGGAGATGTGAAATATCAACACCATTTTCTCAGAATCTGTTCTTCTGCTAATCAGATTATTGCAGAAAAGTAATACGAATATCTGGGGAGGATATTGGATAAGTGATAACATATATTCACTGCAGCTTAAGTCTGTTTACATATTAAATCTTTAGATTTTCATTTATATTAAATTTAAAATAATACGAAATGGATAAACATCGTTAAATTGAATAGTCACGAACCAAGTAACCCATATTTACTAAAAACAGTAAGCTTCTCTGAAAAGAAAAGTATCACTAGAGTAACTTGGGGTTATGACGCTTGTACTTATTTAGAAAAGTACTGGTCCTGAGAGCCGAACACAATTATTTGAAATATAATTAAAACCCTAATCTGTTCAAGGAACACTTGAACTGATCAGGTTTTTTAATATACTTGCGAAGATAATATTACGAGAGTCTTACATTAAGAGAAGTTGTATTCGAAAAATAATTTTACGTGCAAAAAGAAATTATGTATAAAATATAATAGGAGAGAGTTTGATCTTTATATTTTACAAAAAGAACAAACAAACAAAGAACACATTTAGAAAGAAGCAATTTGTAATTTGTTTCAATAAATTAGCATACAAGTCAAGTTAACGGTTTTTGTGCATCGACTTTATATTATCAACCAATCGATTTATGTCACTATGTCAAGAGCTTGGAGGGAATAACTTATATAGAATACAATGAAAACATTTGATAAAAAAAATCTTACAATTCACCTTGAATGTATCGATAATATTTCCTGTGAATTATAAGATTAAATTTATGAACGTTAGATTATCTTACACAGAAAAGATAAAATTTTTTAAGCATTTCACATTGAATTTATCAAAACTACATTAAACAATGATTGACCTTCATTTTAAGATAAAAATGCAGAAAAAGTATCAAACTTAATGATACAACTTAAGGCAGTATCACATTACTTTTCCTTAATACTGAAAAAAAAAAAACTTGCAGAATAGAAACAGTTGCTTAGAAAACCTTCAAAATTTTAGCTACAGTAAAATTTCCTCGGACAAAAATGCCTTTTTAGGCTCAGTTTCGCATCTAAACCGTCTTAACGTTCTCTCTAAAGCAGGGTTCAAAATTCAAGAAGAACGGGAAGTGTGGGGGAGGGATCTCATTTTGGAGGCAGAAGGCATAAAATCAAGAGAAAAACCTCACTCTTTTGCAATTTAAAATTGCCAAGTAAGATGAGACAGACACTAAAATCACCGTGGACGGCATGCAAATTTTCTGCAGTGAAGGCACTAACTTTACATAGCACTGGCCTTTTGGGAAGAAGCCAGAAAAAATTAAGTCGGTTAGAGATTCCGCGTTATATTATAAACATCCGGGGGATCTACTTTCTCTGACGAGTGAGTTACGGTTATGGAAGAAAAAGCATTATTTTCACAGCATTGTAGATTTTCCTTCGCCTAGAGTATATGATTAATATTTCGTGATTTAGTCTAACATAAAGATGAAAAATGTTTTAAGCGAAATGACAAATGGAAATAGTGTAAATGTTTACCTCTTTTGCTTATCTTCAAGAGAAACTCGAGTCGGGGACTGGAGATGAAATGTGGAGGCAATTATTTACAATTTTAACAAGCATAATAAATCAGAAATGGAATAAACAGGTTGAATGGTTGTTCTTCAAAGAGCAAAAATGCAACGGGGAACGGTTTTAAAAATGAATTAGTTTTAAGTGAGCTAAAAAGGTAAAATATAGTAGATTAAAAGTGTTTTTAATGATACCCGGGGAGCGTTGACTTATGGATAATTAAATTACTGCCAAAACGAAATTTCCTGAAAACTGAACAAGTAGTGGGACAAAAGTTTTCTGTACGGGTCTGACTGGAAAGGAAAAGTGGAAAATAGAAGTTGCAGATTAAAATAAAGGAATAAAGTTAATTGCGCATTTTCGCTTTAGGAGAATGACAGATGAAATACCACATGGATTTGATGAATAAATGTTATCCTCGTAAAACGCATAATGAGTAAATGTTATAATCTATTGTATCGTTCGTCAAGAATGAGCTATAAAAGCGCTAAAATAGTAGGTGTGGGCTAAGTGACATTTAGCACGCGACCTTGCTTTACACGCGGCTTTTACTGAGGCCATATCGATAAACTCCTATACATAGTGGTATATATACCTGGCTTCTGATATCACTCCTATACATATTGGCGTCCCAAACCTTATTTTTCTTTTTGTGACATTCAGATTAATCTTTTGTTCGGAGGACGTCACGACTCCCTGTTAAGAGAGCAGACATTAATCTTTATATTTTTCTATTTTATACATAACAATAATTATTTCTCGGAAAGTAAAATGCTCCAGTTTGAATTATTATTTGTAAAAGACCATTTTTAAAATGTCAGCTAGATTAGCTGTAACCATTTTGTATGTCTTAAGAATCAAGGTCAAGTCTTAAGAATTAGCAAAGATTTTTTTTCTTGTATACGTGTTTCCGTAATAATTAAAAATAATGTCGAAAGAGTGTGTACGTAAACAAAAGGCTAATAGGATCAAAGAAAAACAGAATGTTATCCAGTGAATCCGAAAAGTGGCAAGGCAAGCAGAAATTGCTTCGGCAATTTGTTGATAACATTATCACAGATACAAAAAAAAATAACATACATAACCATAAATTGATTGTCTCGAATGAACTCGCTACTTTGTAATTCAACACAAATCCTCGCTATGCAAAAACAAAAACAAAAAAAAAAAACGTATCGATATTCAAATCCATCGCTCAATTTGTATAAATATTGTGGTTCACTAAACCCTCGGTTTAAACCATGGACCCTGATGACCGCGTGTTAACGGAGTCAGATTGTATGTATATATTAGTTTTTATTCCACACGTTTTCACTTTTATTTTCGATACGAGTGTTGTTTCACTATGGATATCATATTATCTTAATCCACAAGTATAACAGTATGGAGAAATCATTCGGTTTCTAACTTGGATAATTCCTAAATCGCTTCCTGGTTAGAAAGAATTTGGTAATGATATTTAAGGTAAAGAAACGTTTGAGATGGGGCTTTGACAAAATATTTATAGTCATTCGGTACGTAAATAGTGTAATTCATAATGTTAGAATAGTAACAAAATCATGCATTGAAGACAGACTTACTAATGAAGATGGTCCATAACGCAATTAGGCTTTTAAA
>BMAW01041543.1:1372507-1399112 GCA_019974015.1 Nephila pilipes | reverse complement strand
TGTGTGTGTGTGTGTGTGTGTGTGTGTGGTGTGTGCTTGTTGTGGGTGTTCGTCGAATGTGGTGTGTAAGGTGTGGTGATGTTTCAGTTTAGAATACGTAGTCAGGTAAAGAGCATGCTACAGGTCTCATCCATTTTGCACGTGGTTCAACTTTAAGAGAGAAATTTTTCTTTATGTGATTTCGCAATAATCAAAAATCATCTCAAAAGAGTGAAAACGTAAACGGAAGCCTTATACGATTAAGGAAAAACACAATGTTACCAAATGAATTCGAAAGGCGGTCAAATGAATTCGTCGGAAAATCACTTCAATCTTCTAGAGATCAAACCGTGTGTTCATAACTACAACTTCCTCGCACACCCCTTATAATACGGTATCCGATCTCTTTCTGGCAATTTCCTATCCCCTTCACATCTTATACAGTAATGCTCAATTGCGTAAGTCACCACACACACACACACACACACACACACACACACACACATATATATATGGGGGTGAGAGAGAGAGAGTATGTGTGTGTATGCACTCATTGCCATAAAAATTTGCGCACTAAGAAATGGTTGTCAGAATAAAACGAAATTTTACATACGTAAGTACAACTTTGATACAAGTGATTACAAAATCAAAGCAAAATGATAATTTACTGTGGGAAAAATAACAAAATGAATGGAGATTTTAATACATTGTTGCATGAATATATGATATACACACCACTAGCATGAATATATGATGTGATACGGTAGTTAATTAAGGCATACAAGTCCCGTATGATGTCCTGCGACATCTCGTTCCCCAGTTGCTATAAACGCATCTTTAAATCGACCAAACTCGTAGGCTGTCCAACTTGCCGTCCTAAATGATCCCAGATATGCTCGATCTGTGACATATCAGGGATCGAGCAGGCCAGAGAAGTGTGGAAATGTAGCAGAGGCAGTCCTGTGAACCCCTGCTGTGTGTGGACCAGCAATTTCCTGTTGAAAAATGACTCTTGGGAGCCCTGCTTGTGAGTGCCAACACATGTGGTTGAAGAATATCACGAACGTACCTCTGGGATATTTTGGTGCCGTTAATGAAAATTAGAGGTGACCTTGTGTCGTATGCAAAGGCATCCATACCATCACACCAGTTGTCGGAGCGGCGTGCCACTGTTCAGCGAAAGTAGGATTGCAACGTTCGCCTTGGGACTTCCACACACGTATACGATTGTCAACACTGCCCAGTTTGAATCTGGATTCGTAACTCAAGACGACCTGATTCCATTCGGTTGCAGTCCACTCCCTTCGAGCGTGATACCTCTCCAAACGAAGGCGACGGTGAGTGAGTATTAATGGCACTACACGTAATAGGCACCACGATAGCAACTCTCCTTTATCCAGGCGCCTTGCAAAGGTACGAACTGACACAGAGGTCAGTAGTGAAAGTGCTGCATGAGTATGGATGGCGGACAATGAGACAGTTAATGATATGTGTGCGTGTCGAATGATGTGATGGTCTTCTCGACTATTGGTCTGTCGAAGGCATCCTGAGTCTGATTGCCGTGTAACAGACCTTTCTCCCTCTCCCTCTTATCCGCTGGACCCATCCTCTCGTCACAGTAAAGACAAAATGGCCTGGGTGGCGAGCTATTCACCGAACTGATCACCCGGGGTTTTCCATCAACCCTATGATTCTTCCCCTCTCGAGCTCTGACAGCTGCTCATATTGTCTTCGATGGCGGCATAATGGCATATCTAGTTAAAAAGCGTGCTTTTGCAACAGATTATATACACGCAAATAAGCTCTGTTTAATTGTTTTATAATCCAAGGAGAAATAAGTTCAACGCCCTAAAGTGAGATGACACAATGCGCAATCACACTGCATTTCTAATCATTTACATATCTGCCTAACACGTGCTTTCATGCCAAGTTTCGTAACAATCTCACTCTTATTTCTCGGTGCGTAAATTTTCATGGCAATATATATATATATATATATATATATATATATATATATATATATATATGTATGTATATAAACCAAAAGAAAAAAATGTATTTATGTCTGTTTTTAACAAGAAATCGAGAAGTTATCTGAACTACAGATTAATCAGAATTTCATGAAAAGAAAATAAGAATAATGCCACTATAATTTAGAGGAATGATACCATAAGCAATTACTTTTCGAGGAAGCTATAGTAAAATCCCATTTTGTAGGGGTCAGACTGTAGTTCATGAGATATCAGATTCGATTTTATGTTGCGAAAAACTTATAGACATTCATTCTTGGGTTTCACCTAAAGCCGACTTAGAATAAAAAAGGACATTAAAAATATTCAGCATTCTACATAGAATTCAGTTCTAAAGCTTAGTCTCGGTTGCACTATTCACGAATCACTGTCATTAACGCAAAAAATATAAATATCAATATCGAAGCGCGTAACAAGATTAAAAGATAGAAATCAAATTTATAAAAAAAAAGTACAAAAATAATCATAAAAAAGTTACTCGAAAAGTTTGGTACAACATCAACATTGGAACATTTCCTTAAAGTCTTCCAATTACTCGAGACGTGACAATATCTTTTTCGATAGATAAATAGAAAGAAAAACTTACAAGGACATAAACTCGAATATAAAATTGGCGTCCTTAAAATCCAAAACCGCTTCACCATTCTTTTTAGCTGATAAAATATTCATAGAATGGTTAAAAAGGAAGAATTTGTGTCGGAAAGCTTAAAAACTTCAATCATAACGATAAAATATTCGAACAAGAACAAAAAAAGTGCATAATTTGTCCGGAGACTTGTTTTACAAGACTATCAACATAAAAGTTTAAAGAAGAATAATTTTTAAGTAAAAGCAAACCGCACGGGGAAAAAGTGTATCTCGCGAAAAAGAAAAGATGATTGGTTTATTTAACCTTTTTTGTTGTTTTGGTTGGAAAGAGGATAAAGCGAATTTTTAGGATGGTGTGCCAAAGAAATAGATGTTAAAACTATTACTACAACTAATAATTATATGTATAAGGCACGGTTGTTATTTAGTTAAAGAAACAACTAATGTGGCGTTTTATAAACTTAAGAGTTAAATATTTAATTAGAAACCATTCAGTTCAAATAATTTATTTGTGACGATTTGATTTAATATTTCATTTATTTCTGTTTTAATTGAATGATTGTTTTAACGTCACACATAGAAACAATATAAAGCTATTGGCGACGGGTTTCTATATTTTACGCCATGGTCAAGTAACACGTGAACTGGCACTCCATTCTCCAAACTTTCATGTTGTCCTGACGTGACAACTTGGAGCCTCTATGATTTAAAACATCAGGTCCGCTACACGTCGGGTTCTTAGTGGCGTCAGGACTGGAACCCACAACTTCATGGAAACAACACCGGTAATGAGCTTGCGACTGAGACCGCTTGGATACTATGGCACCGAATTGTGGGTTAGAGTCCCGATTGCACTCAAGACAAACCATATACATGAAATCAATCGCGACTCCGTGCATTGGGATAAGTTTGGGAAAAAAGGCCACAGAGCTCAAATGTCATTCACGTCACTTAACAACGGCTAAAAATTAGGATATTTCAAAAGTCGCCTTGTTGCTTGTAAAGGCGATGTAGATAATAAACGAATGTATTGATTTACTCATGTTTTCTTCTGGTCTAATGCATTTTTGGCAACTTGCCGAAGTCGATTATTTTATAATGATGTTATGTGACGTCAAGCTGAGAAGCAACACGAGGCCTAAAGGCGAGGGATCTCGTAATTTTGAGCCTCAGTCAAGTGATGAGGACGATACACGAGCTGGCACTTCCCTATGCAAACTTCTTCAAGTCCTCTAACGGGAGGACTTGAAACCTCGACCAGATTTAACGTGTTTTAGCTCCGCTACACACCGGAACTTTAGTGGCATCAGAGCTCGAACTCACGACTCGACGAAAAAAGTCGGCAGCGAGTCCGCGACCATGACCACTAGTCTACCGCAGCTATTGTTTTAAACTGAATAAGCGGTAATATATTTATCTATTGACAATAAGCAAACTTTTCCTTATTATTTTAGCTATTTTATCGAACTATTCTGAAAAGAGTCTGAGAACTTAATACACACAACTGCAATTCGAAATGTACAATCGGGAGCAAGACTATTTTCAAAAATCTAAAAAAGAAACTCGCAGGAGATAAAACAGATTCCTTAGATGCAAATAGCTGCTCGGGGAAAACGTCACGAAATAAAACGGCTCGTTTTATTAGAACGAGCATCCAACACAATCGGTTGCGGTGAAGCCTGCCTAGAAACTCCCAAGACGCGAAACAGAAATTTTCTTTCACAGAATGAAACTAAAAAGGAAACAAAAAAGATGGGTTCGTTCCGCTTCTTCTAACATTCCAAATAAATAAGGGAAGGAAAAGGCGCACATGAAATGTAACACATCCGAATTGTCTTCCCTCTGGAGGCACAGACGTCCCTGGTTTAGATTTCAGGGCCATGGCTGAGAGTACTTTTTTTTCTTTTTACCCCCCCCCCCCCCGAAAAGTTTTGTTGGGAGAAAACCTCCAAGCAGAAAAAAAATTCAAACAAGCCGAGTTTCAAGGATGAGAGAATCAGGTATTTACAATTCGAACCAAGTTTGTCAGTCAAGCAGAATTCTTTCCATTGTGGAAGTATATGGTTTTAAAATAATAGTTTTAAAGACTTTTCCACACAATTTTCAGTTATCATCATTTTTATTATCAATGGGATTAAGCTCCAGCGAATCCATTCATCTTTCTATCGGCCAATTTCTTTTAATCTGATATAAACTATTTCAGTTTATCCCTTGTTTCATATGCATTGTTAGTTGCGAAAAAGAAATTCATCTTAGTATTACTTGTTCTAACGTCATCTTTAGTAATTGTGCGACGATTTCGCTATCAGCACAATTCATATTAATTTCAGTTCACACGGGTAGGAGTTGGTGAGAAATCGACTGATATTTATTCTCTCTTTATAATGATCCAGCGATCATTAGAATATTTTATTTATTCATATCACGTATGCGGAGAAAATCCTTCACGCGTCCACTACTAAAATCAGTATTGTACATATCTTAATATTGACTAGCCGGATTCGAATCAGCAAAAGAAAAACAATCTCGTTTTTTATATCTCTATCCATACTACTACTCTTCCGCCAATCTCGTATTATTGATGCTTCCAATCTAATCTCCAACCTTCTATTATTTCCTTTCTATATCCTTTATTCCATACACTAGAATTTATATAGTAATGTTTACGAATAAGTCGAGACTCTTCAGTCAAACCTAAAAATATTTAAATGGGAAATAGACGCGCGTTACAACTATATATGCACTTTATTATATCAATAAATAATAAAACTCATTTATTACTTGAAATTACACATATTTCCACAATTCTTCAGTTGGAACTGCAAATAAAGAAACCAAGTTTTGAACTATCAAATCTCTCAAAAGTTTTATGATAGGTTTTCAATTAAACCAGTCGTCCTTTTAGTGCTCTAGAAAGCAAGGATCTAGTTATTTCGAGCTGCGTATGAAAGATGACAAGTTTTGGTAAATAATAACCAAATTTAAGCACGTGTCCATGACTTTGCATGAAGTAGTTTCATTACTCCATTCGTTGTCAGAACTCGCACTCAAAGCTCACCGACTCAAGATAATGGAGACAAGGAAAAACGAGCTTTATTTTATGCCACAATAAGTTTTTTATATTACTGAGATATTTTTTGTACCTGTTTACGTTAAGAAAATCGGATATGTAAACACAAATATTTATGTATGAGCAATTAATAATCGATATAACTATATTTTTACATTTGAATATATCATGTACTTTGAGTACATCCCGAATTTTCGCCTCATTTTTAACTTCAAGAATTTGCAGAATGCTTAAGACATTATATTACAATGAATATAATAATTTCACAAAATGAAGTTAGTAAATTCTAAAAAGTTTTAAATTTCATAATTCAATTTATTCAAATACTGTGTAATATTTAAAGTAATTATATCAGAAAAAAAAAATTATATTTATTGTATAGGAAAGCAGTCTCATTTTATAATGCGAAAAACATCGGCTGTTTAAAATAAATGTTGAGGAACGTGTAACAAAATCCTAAAAAATAAAACCCATTTTTAGAAAAACTCAAATATGGATATTTTTTCTAAGGCCAGGGGAGTTTGCTTCATAACTCTCTTGCCTGAAATTCTCATAAATAATACATCTACGGAATCAGTGCAGCCCCTTCATTTTTTTAACAGTAAAATTTGAAGCATTTCAGTGTATCGGCTACCTCAATCACCCGAGTCCAAAATCTAGCCTCAAAAGTCGATCATATTGAAAAATAGTCAAGAGTAATATGCAGAAAAAAAGTCAATTTCTCTAAATATGATAGCAATAAGTCAGGTCTGGTAAATAAAACGACTGTAAAATATCAATTACTTCTACTGAATGCAAGTCTTAAAATGGAGGGTGAAAAAATAAGGTATGGCAAAATCGTATTCTTATCAGTTTCTGGTATACCGGTATAAATAAGGAGACCAATTTTTTTACAATGAAAAGGAGAACGAAAAAATTTAAGAAGAAAGTACAGCGTAAATAAGCGAAATATTTTATTAATTCAAACAAAAGTACTCTAATTACGCTTACATCCTTTTTAAATATTTAATTAAACGAGTATTTTTCCATTGAATGAATAATTGTTGTCAATGTATCATTTTCTAACAATATATTGGAAATTTTGGACCAAGAAATATCCTTCATATTGAATTTTACGGTAAGTGCTGCAGCTAGAGTATCAATATTCAATCTTGATTTCTCACTTGTCCAAAAATCATTACCAAACTCTTTCAACCACTGCATTAGTTCCAGGGCAGAACAACGTAAATTCAACAAGAATAACTAAATTTTCAAATGGAAAATGTTTGTTTTTGAAATGGTTAAATATTTTCCACTAATATTTTATCAATTTCAACATATTGATTTTCCCATTGTTCTAATTTATCAGAATTTAAAAATATATTCAAGTCTTCTAATTTCTTCAAACAGACAATTTTCATCGATTTTAATAATGAACATTTCTTTCGAAAGAAACTCAACATATAGTTTTCAGTATCTACCTAATTTACTTACGATGAAGTCAAAAAATACTATTCAAAACTGTTATTTCCAGTGATATTTGTATCAGACCATTCTTCGTCTTAATGGAAATATATTTGGTAAGAATTCTGGACTTCTTTGGTGCACTTTTCCGTTATGTCTGGATTTGATTCCTCAAGTTTGGCAATTTTCTTTTTATTATTAAAGGAATAAATTTTTCTTCAAATCGTGATTGATATTGAAGGTCAAAATCGTTCAGAAGAAGACTAACTCCTGTAACCGAAATATATTCACCTTCAACCTTTTGAATCGATTTGTGGAAAATAGATGCCTAATTACGTACAAAATATATTAATAACTCCGATAATTGATAATTAAAAAAAAGGTTCAAGAATTTTTTAGAATTTGTCTTAACTTAAAAAAAATGAACGGTGAGGCTCAAATAATTGTAAAATACGCTCTATTGCAGGTGTTAGAGCGAGCCATGTAACTTTTGAATATCCTAAAAGTTTCTTGAATTTGTGTAACAGTTTGACGCGGCATCTTTGAATACAAAGATTAACAAATTAGTCTTAAAATATAGAAAAGGAGGCTACTTTTTGAGGAAGGACAGAAACTACAAAAGGAGAACTGTCCTCCCTAAAGGAGGAGGATTGGTCACCTTAACATAAAACTATCGTAAAATATCAATCACATCTACTGAATGCGACATTTTAAAATGGAGAATGGAACAAAATCGCATTCTAAACATATAATTCGATTTACTATAAGGAAAGAAAACGAATTGGTATTATAACTGAAGATTGTTACACTGATGATAAATTAAAAAAACCTGCTTTCTTAACCCTAGGTAACCAAACAATCGTCTAATACAGATCTGGCCAACCCGCGGCCGCATGTGGCCCGCCAGGTGTCAACCTGCGGCCCGCTGAGCTGGGTCATCTGAATAAAGATTTAAACTTTTATTGTACATAAAAGTACCAAAGAACATTCCACCATAAGTCGTTAGTATCATACCCTACTACCATGGGAATATATCACGACCTGACTCAACTTTTATCACAATTTTTCTTCTCTAATCTTGTTCGGAAACAATTCCAAAGCTCGTTTTAAAAGTGCACGGGCCAGCAGGTGCGATTGGGCAATACACAATATATAACTAACCAGAAAACTTAATGAAAAGCGCAGGTGGACATTACTAGACGAAGGGAGGGAATGCGACACGCGGAACATGCGAAATAGCAGTAGCCAGGACTAATATATTTGATGAAGAAGCATATTGTTCCCGACACTCGACTGCTCGGTATCTTTAGATCACTAAAAGTGTACCTCCAGCATTGTGTTGTAATTGCAGGATAGAAACTTGTTTTCGTGTAAAGTGTTTTTAAATTTGTATTTCGTGTAAATATGTTTAATTCAATGAAATGTAATTGCTCTTAATTTAAAGCAGAATGATCTTGATATCTATCTTGATTTTGAGTTTCACGAGGATTACTCGCTTCCCACGACTCGAAAGGTTAAAGCTGTAGTAGTTATCAAAGTGAGAATTTGAATCGGCATTAAATTCATCACTTGCGCGAGCGCTCATACACACACGCACACACACAAAAGCGGACCCCAAAGTCTTTTGGGTTGGACAGGCCTGGTCTGAAACATATTACTAACCTCTGCTGGTTTTGCAAATAAGAGGTGTTGTTCACACCACCGCATTCACAGAAGGGAAAATGTGCATAAGTGTTCGACTTCCCATCAAAAAATATTGAACATATTTTGAATATTGAAAAGCCCACAAAGGACAAGATCACATTTTCAACATCTTCCAAATGTGCACACGCTAATTTTTACTGCTGGATTATGTTTTAATTGAAATATTGTAATACACATTTCTTATGCTAATTTGTCTGAAGTAAATGAAATATAAAAAATACTTGTTTTTAGTTCGTAGTGCATGAGTCAAATGTTTCAGAAATACAGAGTAATGCTAGCTAGTTTACGTTTACCAATTTATAGTTCAATTAATTTTACCCCGATCCTGAAAACATTTTTATAATTATTTTCTACAGAATTTTTATAATATATTGAAAAATAGTATTGCAAAAAAAATGTGATTGATTTAAATTACTACTTAGCCAAAACATGTATTGTATGTTTTCGTGATAAGCTCTATTCACTCATCTAAACTTTAAAACGCCTTTCTGAGTTATTTTTTTCTTTGAAAGCACAGAAAATACATTTAAAAATTCATGCTAATTTTAAAAATTTACTTTTTTCTGTAATAATAAATAAAAATACCGATTTACAAGAAAACTTTACTGCGAAGAAGAAACCAGTGTCCGGTGCGTGAACAATTTGCTTTTATTTCCCCCCTTTATTCCAGTTGTTTATTACTGATTCATTTCGTATTTTGAACCTGTTAGGTAAAAGTAGTCGTTGTTTTATCTCTGATAAGAAATATAAAATACAATATAGTCATTGCTTGTTAGTATTCAAACATTTCATAGATAATCATTATCGATTTGTTAGGATCAAAATGTTTTAAAACCAGTGACAGTACTTGTCAAAATTTTAAAATCTTTTATCCCATCCTCATCTAGCTGGAATTCAAAAATTTCAACATATTACCATCATTTTATTAAAATTTAAGTATCTCGTTATCAAATTCATTGTTTTCAACGTTTTAATTCCCTGCTTTTAAGTAAAGGTTACTTTATTTTTACCAATTTTCCTGATTTTTAAATTGACACCTCGACTAAGGTATAAGATGAATTTTGCATCTCACTTTCAATTTTCTGGAATCCATTTAAATCCTATTATATCATATTTATGCTGATGTACTTGGGAAGGAAAATGAATATAGTATTTCAAGTGTTTGCATTATCAATTAAAAGAGATATTTCCAACGAAGACACATTGGTTCCAATTTTCTCTGAAATATTTTTTCCCCTTTTGCAACAAAATGCATTCTTTCTTTACTACGTGACATAACGTACAAGGAACAAAACAATTATCCCGATTACACGATTTATGAATTATCCCTGTGGTGCCACTTTGTATGTCCCGTCACTTTTTCCTTCCAGTACCTGCGTTTCTCGAGCGCGACTTTGACTCAGGAAGATTGTTAGGACTCATAAAATAACAAGGGCCCCCAAAACATTAGAATGGAAGGAAGGCGCCGCTCCGCAGGATATATGACAACCCATTTGTTAAGGTCCCGAAAGAAACAAGTCTCTGCTATTAGAAGAGGGTCTATCAAAGCGACTCTAGATCGATCGATGCGAGCCAGGGGCAGAATAGCAGGGGGAAGATTAGTGCAATGGAGGTGTTTCAAAAAAATTATGTTTTAGGCTTGTCATTGGAAGGAATATGATAAATGGCGTTGAGAAATAGAGAAAGGCCACCGTTGAATTCCTTCAGCTTATCACCCCACAAAGTTATCACAGTAAAGAATTAAGGATACATTGTATTATACATTGTATTTAAAAGGATACATTGTATTGCGTGCGTGAGTGAGTGTGTATGTTGTATGATATTTATTCTTTAGGCCGGTTCTTCGCACTGGTGAATTTTCAAAGTAGAAATACACAAAACAATCCAGATAACAAACATGATTTTTTTTTAATTAACAACCCGCTTCCACTTTGTTCGTAAGCAAAGATCGATCTTGCCGCTATATGACGTAATACGCGCAAAAGATACGTAAAGCGGAGTCTCAACCTGCTTTAGTGGTTTAATTAACGTCGCAATAGAAGCAACACGAGGGCTATTGGCGACTGACCTCGTAATTTTGAACATTGGTCAGACGATGACGACTCCTGAGCCGGCATTTCCTTTCTTAACTTCCACGCCACTCTAACTACGTAGTGGAGAAGGGGGGGGAAGGCAAAGAATCCCCCATTGGTTGGGTGGTTAAAATTTTGTATAAAATCCGTTGATTATTATTCTTCATTGCTCTTTCTTTAAAAGAAGGACAAATATCTATTTCGTATACACAATAGATTTCTGATGAAAACGATTTTAAAAAATGAAACGTGATGATTTTCAATCCTAGTTTGAAAAATTCGGCTCATCAATTTTACAAAATAACACTTCTTTTTTTAAAAAAAAAATGTATCTGTCAGATGGTGAAGGAATCGTAATTCTGCGATGTACGATTCCTTGTTTGAAAGCTAGGGTTTAAAATATAACAAAAATATGCTTCGACATTGAACTTAACAACAAAAAAAAAAAAAAAAAAAAATCTAACGCCAATTTCGAGAAAGTCTTTTTGAACTGCATATCATCATCACCCAGACCATAAAAACATAGTAAAGTTTTAATTGTTAATTAGAAATAACCAATAAATCTCGGTAAAATTTGTTCTGCATATTAATTGATCGTTATGCATATAATACAGTAAATTACAGCTACTCATGATCATTTGTTTGATTTTATGAAGCTGTAGGTTGAAGAAACCCGCAAAATGGAGTTCAGTCTGGTTAGTTTTACAATTGCGATCTCGCAGAGGTATCATAAGAATAATAAATGAAAATTAAGTTTCTATCTCGATTATTTTTAGTGCTAATCAAAACTTTATGATACTCTCGACTGATTTAGCGTACAGCAGCTTCGCTACACGGTAGGTTCTTAGTGGCATCGGTCTCGAACCCTCGACTCGACTGCAGTCATACCAGGCATGAGATCGACACCATAGCACTTGGTTACTGCTATCGCCGTAGTAACGGATATATAATAGTGAGGTGTTTTAAAAAAAATGGCTCATTTGGTGTTCCAATACCTTTTGATTGCTGCTAGTGGCCATGATAGCATAGTGGTCATGGTAGCGGACCATCAGCCGGCGGGTTTCATCGAATTGTAGGTTGGAGCCTCGATGCCACAAAAGACCCACCAACCCTCCGTGCGAAACAATCAATAAAAGCAATATGAAAGGTTATTGGGAAAGGATCTTTGAAACATGGTCAAGTGACGTCATCTGGACAGTGTTATGAGATCTCACTGCAATATGTGAGAAAAATATAAACACAAAGGTTATAGTCTGGCTTCATTAACCCTAAAAATAATTCTTTGGGTGTTAATTTCAGTGTTAATTGAGAGAAAAAAAACAATTCTTACTTAGTTGCTGCTTACGTAATAACGTCTCAGATTCACTTTGTAAGTATGTTTCGAAATTCATTTCAGGGATGTGATTTACTGCTTGTTATCGTTGCTCTTAAAAGGCAACATAAGGGCTATTAGCGACGTACTTCATAATTTGAACCTCGGAGAAACGACGAGGACGACACCTAGATTGTCACATCTCTCTACAAATTCCCATTCGCGCTAAGGGGAAGGCTTGGGACCTCGGCCAGACTTAACTTACACCGGCCCTACATCATGTTGTGTCTTTAATGGCATCAAGAATCGAACCCATGGCTCCGAGAAAATTACTCCAACCTCGAGCTCGCTACCATGACCCATTGGCTACCACTTGCACTTAAATCAGAGATATATATCCACTGAAACAGCATTTCGAAACTTCCAAAACCGAAATTTCTGTCAACAAAGAGCAGTTAGAATTAATATTTAAGTGAAATTAATCTTTGTATATATCATAAAATATGTATTTATTAATTGATTACGACACTATCTTTAATCTAATGTAGTTACAAAATATCAATAAATCGATGTATGAAAATGTCCCGTTATATATTTTTATGAAAATTATATGACCAAAAATAAATAAAAAAAACTCCATGTACAACTGTGTGTACCAGACAAACACTATTTTTACATACATTTTTATAAATACTTTTCTGTAAGCGCTAATCACAAATTAATGTTGCCGATTTGATTCAAAACAAAATAAAATTGTAGGTGTCAGGAAAATTTGTTCACATCTCAGTTTTCTTGCAGAAGTTTTTTTTTTTTTTTTTTTAAGGGAAAAGAAAATTTCTGGAGCATTAGTTTATTAAATATTTCTGGCAGAGACTAAATTGAACCCATACACAAATGAACCAAAAAAATATTATGAGAATGGGACAGATACAATTACTTTGAGATATAAAATAGTTCTTTTTAATCATCTAGAACAAGGGCCATGTCTGAGAAAAAGGCAACTGGCCGGATATTTTCCACAAATAATGAAAACTACAGAGAGCAAAGTACTCGTATAAAAGACATGAGCAACCCTCTCCACTCACTCGCTGTATACCTTCCCGAGAACAAAATACAGACTTATTGATGGCAATGGAACATCAAAAGACGAATAAAATCATCAAAGAGAGAGAAAATATATACTCTTTTGCACGAAGATCTATACACAAAGCGATAAAGTGGGGTTCTTTCAAGCATTGATTTTTAGTCTAGAAATGTAGTTGTTAAAAACCTATTTCCTCTCAGGAGTGAGAGACTTTTCAAAAGGAAATGTAAATTGTCTAAAAATATCCATTTCTCTATTCGCGAGTAGAAAGGGGGACATTCTTTTTCATTCCAAAGAATATTTCGCTCGTTCTTCAAATTTTATTTTATCGCAGTAAAAGAAAACAACTAAATTACGTTGCTTTTCTGTGAGTTAGATATACGAGTATCAACGTAGTATGAACCATGTTAAATATTTCTTCGCTTTTTCTTAAAAAAAAAATTAAACGTCACCCGTAAAAAAACATCCAATGGCATTCTCTTATGGAAAGGCACTGTGAAAATCGTGGTAACCATAGCTGGGTGGTCTTGGTCGAATATCCTGATATCACAAATGACCCGTTGTGTAGCGGGGATGAGGCACATTCAATCTACCGAGGCTCCAAGTGATTACTTATTATCGCCGCACTGAGAGACGACACGAAGGCTATTGGCGCCGGAACTCGCAACTTTGAACCTTGATCAAGTGATGAGGACGACACCTGATCTGGAACTCGCCAAGGGAGGTCTTTAAGCCACAACAAATTTAACATGCATCAGTTCCGGATTCATTACATCTCACCTGGTTCTTTGGTGGAATCAGGGCTGGAACCCACGACTCGACGAAAATCGGCGGCCGCGATTCCTCTACCATGACCACAAAGCTACTACGGCCACACTGAGGCTCCAAGCTCGAAAGAGTTTATAACGCCCAATCCAAATCTGGTTAAGTTGCAACGTTCAAGCATTTGCTTCAACTATAATCTAGACAGAAAAAGGAGTGGGAGCGTTCCCCAAGTTAACGAAAGATAGTAAATCCCAGGAGATACTGAAAACATTTGCTAGTGTACCTCGGAGTCATGATTCCCTTACTTACCAAAAGCGGGCAACTCGTCAGGAATAAGAGATGCTGTTCTCGTCATTTGACTGTGGTTGAAAATGAAGAAGTACGTAACAATCAATCAAAAAAAATTTCCACAGTTCGCCACTTGAGAATTTTTGATTTAGTTTAATGTTTTGTTAAAAAAACGAGGTCTAAAACTCTCTCATTATTCCTTGACCTTTAAGCAGTTGCTCTGAGGCTATGGCGCGATCGAAGTTTTAACAAATACAGCACACACATAACAAAAAAAATTCTCACTTGGTTCTTTTTTATTATAATGGATTTCGTAAATTTAAAAGAAAAATAAATTAAATCGGATTTTTTTTTTCAATATTTCATTATTTAAATCCATTTAGTTCATTTTCATTTAAGACCTCCTACAAATGAAAATAAAGCAACCGTGTGACTCTGGGGTAATAATTTAGAATTATATAATTCAAGTGAAATAAATTTTAAAAGCGGTGTTTTCTGAATTTGTTGCCACTTAAAATAGAGGTTAAATTTTCATCACTCCAGTTTCTTGATTTTCGCCCGTAAACATTGAAATTATGACACCATATATTTATACCAGATAAAATCAAGCAAAAAGATTTTGATATCCTGATAAAAACAATTGATAATAACGCTCAGAGCAACTGCTTTATCAAATGGTAAGACCGATTGATAAATGTTGAGAATCCATTGCACATAAATCTCTGTGGCCTCCTCCTTCTTTTGATCAGCTGGCTATTAATGATGCGACTTGAGAAACGTAGCTTCAACAATATAGTTACATGGCATAAAAGTAAATTATTTCGAATGTCGGATTTGTTATTCGTTACTCCCAAAATGTGGAATAAAAGCAATTCATTTGGACAGCGCCTTTCATCCGTTTGACTACGGATGAAATATTTTTCCATTCGCTTCCTTTATTTTCCTCCTTTTACGAGAGTTAATGAAAACTTCTCATGATTATTTCCGAAAACATTTTATGATTAAATCCCCACCCCTTTTTAACGCACGATTAGCTTAAATTCTCTTTTGCCTCGTTCTCTTGAAGGAATAAACAAAACGATTTATGCTTCATTATAAAAGCGTAGTTTCGCTGGCGATACATATCTAGTTTTGAACGGGAGATATCAATGAGTATTATTCGTTTAATGACTCAAAATCCCCATGTTTCAAATGGTAAACATCGGAGAGGTTCGCTCCTAGTTTTGGTCTTTAGAAAAGGCAATTTTGTGTTATTGCTATTCGATTGTTTAAAACAATTTTAGGAGGATTTCAGAATAATATAAATCTTACGTTACTCGTCTTTGTTTTAAATGGTGTTTAATGAGAAAAAATAATTCATCGAATAATATATATCCTTTTTTATACATAAAAAGATTCATATAAATTGTAAATTCTTTAAAAACTATTTTAATTTCACCGCCAGTTTTTAATAACACACTGTGTTTACCGGACATTTCAGTCCTTTGATATAATTTCTGTGCAAGACTGTGTTCATTTGAGAAATTATGCATCGTTATATTTATTATTATACATCACTAAGTGAGTGAAAGTTGTAGATAATGGCACTGATATAGAAGCAACAAAGATGGAAGAAAAAGGTAAAAACTGATTAACAACAAGGAGTCAAAAGTAGAGAAGAATCTCTTGGGTATCCCGTCACCTTAGTCAATAAAAAAATGTAAATCTCATGGAAAATCATTATACATAAGAAAACAAAAAAAAAAAAAAAAAAAAAAAAAAAAAACAATTAAAGCAATAGATTATTTGTTGTTTGTCTCTTCTCAAGAAGGAGATCTCATCTAGATCTTCATCTTCTCTGGAAGGTAAAAATTAGGTTCACGATTTTTTGGAGTGAGAAAGGCGTTTTGCTCATGGGTCCGTAGAAACAGAAAAAAAGAGGAAAAAACTATCAATCGACTGCAGTTATCTTTTTATAATTTTTTCTGGTTAAAACTATTTTCTTTTGTTAAAATAGAACAGGGTAATGGAATGAGGATGTGTGTGTGTGAAAATAATGAAAACTATACCGAGTCTTGAGTAACATTAGTATAAAGCAAATGACGAGACCAGAACAAGTCACTCCAGTATAGAGCATTACTGCCGAAGCAATTCATGAATATCTTAGAATATTTTTACAACGTCTACGTTTCGAGATAATTCCCTCTCTCGCGATTCCCAAATTGGTAACGTCCATGGAAAGGAATTTCCTATTTGCACAATTGAGGATATTATTAGAATTTAAAGAGCTTGACACAGAACCCTACCTATTAAGTTTCTAATTAAGCATAAATTAGCAGCTGCGAACAGTTGCGATAATTTAGGAATCTAAGACGTCGGTACGTATTTCATGATTCTGTATTATAAATGAAATTATAATGTCTGAAATGCTTTTAATACAAATGCTAATCTGAGATATTAAGTTATCGGGATGATTCAATGTAATATTTTTTGTTACTTGTTATGTCTTCTTTTTTCGACTCCAATTTGTGTATTAAAACCCATTTCACGCGCTTAAACTCAAGAATGCGAAACTGGTATCTACAATTAATATCATAAGCTTCTGGACCGTTTAGGCTCCTCCTTAAAAAAAAACTGCATCTTGTTCTTGAAATAGTAATAAAGTAATGAGTTTTCCGATATTTAATAAATATTTAAAAATGCTTCCAATAATGAAAAAATATTTTTTCAATCTTGGGAATGCATTTTATTTTATGCAATTGAAAGCAATATTCTAGTTTCGTGTAGGCAACTTAATAAAAGAATGATCTACATTACACTGGGAAATTCGTGCCAATGGGAGCCTTTTTGTGATCTGTCCAAACTCTTAAAATCAACCTTCGTTGATGTTGCTCTTTGTGGTGCGACTTGCTCGCATATTAGAAACGACAAGAACGAGTGCTGAACAGCCGATTAAATTCACAGTGGAGAATCCAAAATTCTGATATCTATTGCGGGAAAATACTGTGTCATTTTAACGGAAGAAATAAAAGTGGAGAGTCAAACGATATCGCCAGGAAAGGCGCCAACGACCATTGCATCGCCTCGAGGAAGTTCGAGACACTAAAGTTTACGCTTATTACGGAAACGTATTAAATATTTTGCATAAAATCTCCAAGAACATCACAAATTTTCAAAATTTAAGGAGTTATTATGCATTTAAAATATCATCGAAGCAATTCGTATTCTATTCATTTAAAATTAAGGAGTCAACACTATTTTTCGATGTGATTCTATATTTGCCTCAAGGCGCTGAATGGCGTTGAAATCAGAATGTGACGTTTGAATATTATACATAAGACAATGTGTTAAACACATCTTCGTTGAATATTAATTATCATTCAACATTCTCTCTGGTAATTATAAAACTTCTCTGCCCGTATAACTAAATTTATTCTCAAAATATGTATTTAAAAATGCTAAACAGTATTGAAAATGATTAATAATAGTAAAAATAAAAGTTAATGATTTTTTTTGTTGTATTGTAGGTAAAACGCTTAACTATATTTAACTTATTATGCACTGAAAAAGGTTGTAGGCGATTATTTTGTTTTTTAAGAACTCCACAAACATCTTAAAATTTAACTAAATAGTAAATAAGTTCACAAATTTAATTGAAGAGACATCAGAAAGAGGACAACACGGTTTATTAATTATCTTCTCAGAATATGAAAAGTTTCTCTCTCTCGAATTCCTCTTAACTCACTTTAAACTTAGCTTATAAATAAAACAATAAATTCTTAGCTTAAATACACAATCACAACAAGGGAGACACTTCTTGAATACAGTAGATTCGACTCCTATTACTCTAACCAGAAGATTTCTACTAGGATTACTTACAGTAATTCACTCCAATTTACAAGCTTCTTTCAGATTGTCGTTATCCTCTATCTCTCTTCTTATTCCTTTCAATTATATTTCGCTAAAATATCACTATCCTTAATTCAATCCATGCACTTCTTCTCTTATTTATCTAATAATGGTTCATTTGGTTGGTGAGGTGCTGTAGTTGTGAGGTGGTGTAGTGTTTTCAAGAAGTCCCCGAGGTTATTGAAGAGAAAACCGCGAATAGCCCATCAAGTGAACTAACATTTTAAATGGTTTTATAAGAGGGAAATGGAAAATTTAGAACTGAAATCTTACTGTTGTGTTTTCAACTTTATTAAAAAAAAACTGCTATTATTTAACAGTACTTAAGAAGATATGATAGTCTCAAAAAATACCTGATTTTGACGTCAGATGGCGCTGCTAAGGAAAACTAAAATTGTCATTGTCTGTTGCCAATGTCAACTACACAAAAACAGATTTTGACACATAATCAAAAGTTACTTTTGATTCCTGTCGCGTCGAAATATCGCCTGCGATAAGACATGGATTCATCATTAAAAGTTGACAACCAAGAAACAATCAAAACAATGGGTGAATCTGCTCCAAAGAATGCGAAGATGGTCTCCGTGGTCGAAAAATTTATGGCAACTAATTTTTTGGGATGAGAAGGGCGTCATACTCTTAGAAAAAGGAGAAAAGATAACTGATGAATACTACAGAGAGTAACTCGATTCCTATCCTGGGTACTTTCGGAACCGCTCTTGTATTAATAGTAGATTTTATTTCATTGGTAAGACAATTATTACAAATGCGATAGTCAATACATTTCTTATAAATGCGCAGTTGTAGTTGAAACGTAACATAATTTTACACACATTTATACACAGGATCATCCTGCGCATCATTCATGTAAATTATTAAACATTTCAATTCAAATTCGAAATCATGTCTGGCAGTCGTAAGTTATATATTTCTAACACCTATCAATATTTAATGAGCCAATCTCAATACTTTATGTGCCGTCTGCAACATTTGAATTCGATTACTCAGTAATAAGTGGCGAATTATAATAATCTAAATAAAGAGTTTGTCGGAATAGGTGATTAAAATTGAGTTACATGAGCGATTGGTCAAGTGATGAGCTTCTGAGGGAGAACTACTATGTTTGTAAGATTTTCTCGAGTCTCACATGCTCTTATGTATTAACGGTGGGGAAAAAACGGAATTAAAAATAGTCTCTTCAGTTTCTAAAACGCTTGGCTGGTTGCGTGGTTTTATTGGTCATAGGGCCTAATTTGGCGGAGATGCTCGAAACATTCGTGAATTTACTGCAGATCAAATATACAAGTACATACTTATTATAAATGCACGAATGCGATCTTGACAAAAAACTATTAGCACAAATTGACAAAAAAGCGGGTCAAAAATAAAGGAAGATCCTAAGTTAATCCTGGGGGCACGTCACTAGTTTTGACCAAAGACAATTAACCCCATGGAAGACACAGCCTAAATCACTTAGAAAAGGTAATCTTCTGAGGAGGGGAGAATCCGAGTACTGTTAGACTCTGTTAAAAAGTTGCAAGCTGCATGGCCGAAAAAAGGTAAATTTGAGTTAGGCTTAACATTTACAGAAGAATATCAGACGAAATTGTACTAGTTTCTAATATTAACAGAGCTCAGTTTCTTTGTGGTTGTTTAAAGACGTTGGCTGGCTAATTACTTTTATTGCGCCATATTTTGCCAAGCTGCGCTAAATATTCCTAAATTTACGAAAACCGCGTATCTGTTATCTTAATTCTGTAAGAATAAGAAAGGAAATAATGGAATAGAATGACTAAAGAAAAGGTTTGATAAAAAGAAAAAAAAAATATTGGGCATGTGTCACCAGTTTTATTAAATACTTTGACTGATTTGATTGATATTTTATTAAAGTTGTGTTTAAAAGCAGCACCACATCTATTGGCGACGGACCTCGCCATTTTGAGTCTCGGTCAAGTGACGAGGACGACACTTCCTCTCCCCCCTCTTCAATACCATGTCAATGGGAGGAAGTAGAGTCACGACAAATTTAACTTATATCGGCTCCTGTACACAATGGGTGTTCAGTCGCACCAATACTCGCCTCCCCGAAGCGATTGAAATAGCTTATCCACGACAGTAAACTCCATAGGATAGATAATAAATCAATCGAATTTATGGGGCTTGTAAATTCCGTGCTTCCTCGCAGATGGATAGCAAGTTGCTTGGGGCTTCCAAGATGGATATACATTAATTCAAAAATCAGTATAACCGTTATTGTTTGGTTTTAATTAACGCCTCACTTGAAGCAGCAGAACAGCTATTGACTATGTACCTCATAATTTTGAACACTAATCAAGTAACGAAGACAACACCTAAGCTGATATATCTTAACTTCCATGTAGAGAAATAAATGAAATAGATTTGATCTCAATGTAAAAATATTGAGATCAAATCTATTTTGTGACAAATAACCCCCGCCACACATCTTTACAGATTATTAGTAGAATCATCAATCAAACCCATTATCCAATGGAAGATCACAGGCCACGAAGTTTACTAATATACTACCACAACCTTTCTCAATTTGAAGAAAGTCTATACGAGACTCGTAAATAATACACTCTATAAAAAAAATGACGCACCTAGAAGGAGTTGCCCGATTGTAATAAAATTTTGTGTACAAAGACATTTGGACCGAACATGCAGATGATTAAAATTTGGTGTCCGATGAATGAATATCGAGAGCTACAGAGCATCGGAATTGCGCTCTCATCAGGTGTATATAAGAAGCGATTATCAATCTGATGATCACATTTTATGTTGCATTGCGATTTAGGATACCTTTCAACGACTGAAAAAATGCTTCGCCACAGGATTCGAGCTCATTACGAGCAACTGTCAGAGTTTGAAAGAGGTTGTATCATTGGATTGAAAGAGGCAGGTTGGTCAAATCGGAGAATCGCTCGTCATATGGGTAGAAGCGATGCGGCGATTAGAAGATGGTGGGAAGAATGGGTGGACAATGGAAGATTTCAGCGTCATGATAGTAGCGATCTATTTAGGGCCACAGCAGATCGGAAGGACAGAGTGATTTATAACGATGATCAGCTGTCACAGCGCCTGATTCATCGTTATCAACCATCAGATATGCGACTCGCACACGAGTGTCCACCCTGACCATTCACAGACGGTTGATAGAGCGAAATCTACGCTCATACCGACCGTTACGCCACGTGCCACTCACGCCTGCACACTGTCGATCCATATTTCAGTAGTGCTTAGCTCGATCAGATTGGAATAATGCTGACTGGGGATTTATAGTGTTTAGCGACGAATCCTACTTCCAACTGTGTCCTGACGATCATCGAAGACGTGTCTGGAGAAGCCCAGGGCAGCGTGCCGATCCTGCTTTCACTATTGCACGCCACACAGGTCCTCTACCAAGAGTTATGGTCTGGGGCGCCATTTCCCTTGATAGCCGGACCCCTTTGGTCGTCATTAGAGGTACACTTACAGCACAGCAGTACGTCGACGACATTTTGAAACCTGTTTTGCTACCGTTCCTTTTGTAGTACACTGGCCTTATTTTTCAGCAAGATAATGCCAGACTACATACGACACGTGTTGCTATGAAGTGTCTTACAGCTTGTCAAATACTTGCTTGGCCATCCAGATATCTCTCCAATCGAGCATGTCTGGAATGTGATGGGAAAGAGACTGCATCTACCAGGGAATATGGATGACCTAGCTCGACAATTGGAGCGAATTTAGTAAGAAATACCGTAGGAGACCACTAGGGAGCTTTATCACTCAATGCCACGTCACGCGGCAGCTTCCATCCAGGCTATTAATTCTTTTCTTAAATTTGAATCATTTTCTATTCTGTACATAATTTTCCTATCCGCCAATTTTTGTCTCAATCGGACAAATCGTTTTTTTTTTTTTTTTGTTATATAGTGTGTGTTTAATATTTTTCAAATGTTTAATTCCTCGTACAATTGTATTTTAAACATGCAACCCAATATCAGAATATACACTGATCAACTAAATCCGTCTTTCTATCCGATTTACAATATACCCAGCATCATATCCAGCACACGAATTCCTATGACAACTTTGCTACGATACATCGGAATCCAATGGTAAGAGCTACATAAAAAGCCCTCTTTCTCCCTCTCTCTCTCCCAGGAACAAAATCGGATAGGTCCCCCCTCCCCCCTTAGCATGTCGTTTGCTTTCGGAATCAAGTTATTCGAATGACTAAAGGATACGACGTCACCGCTAAATCGATTACAGCGGCGATTTTCGATTCATTGGCCCTCGCCTGGGTCCTGTTGTCATTCCCGCGCAAGGGAATTCCAAAGAGGCTAGGACCTTTTTGACGGTCTAGAGGCAGACACGACGTTTGTGGGCTGTCAGACATAGCCGAGGAAGAAAGCGAGCGGTCTAGTTCGCCTCGGCTGCATATCTTACATTTCGTGTTTCTCGCAGTTACAGGAATTGAGACACAAGTTGCACTTACTAAACTAAATTTGGTATGTTCCTGGACATTTTTACGGATTCAGATTTTGTTGTATTTTACCAAGCTACATCAAACGTTCCTTCAAATTTTAGGTTGATTTCATGTGTGAAACTTTTGGTACCGAGTCGTCATTGAATATATTTGCCCAACACGAGGGGAGAATGTTGCCATTTTATCAGTTAAAACTATTTAAATACAGTTCTGAATAAAGTATAAAATTAAAAAGTTTCTATAAATTAAATGTCATGTAAAAAAATAAGTTTTTGAATGGGTATTGTAGTTAAATAAATTTGTATGCATGGCTTAAAATGAGGGGTGTTGAAAAGCAGGTCAAGATATGCCTGACAGTCAGGAAAACCAACCCCAATGATTACTCATAGCAGGATTTTCTTTCAGGCCGACTCTGATATCCGGAAATTTAACATACACAGCCCTGCTATATGACAATTTCTTCGTAAATTAGAGACTCAAGTCCGCTACCCGTCTCAATGAAGAGCATTTTAATGTGCGAATCACACTACCGCGGGCTTCACTCGAATGAGCCATAATATGATAGTCACAACTTTTGATTTATTTCTTTATTATCTTCGCACTAGGAAACGATACGAGGATTATTGATCTCCCCATTTTGGACTTCAGCTTAGTGACAATGACATGTTTATCAAATTCTCACAAATGGAATCAGCGGTGTGCCCTGTAATATTTAACAGTGAAATTTAAAAAATGCAAAATCTGAAGCATTTTAATGTTTCTGCCATCTTAAAGCCAATTTATTAATTGTTTGAAAAAATGGTTAAAAAAAATTAAACACCCTTAGCAAAATAGAAATATCGGTGTTCGGCTTACGATTAGGATTGAAATACTTGAGTTGAAAGAGAATATATTTTTAATTCGTAACGCCAGGTGACGAAAAGTAATAATAATAAAAAAAAAAATCGAACAAAGACAGATCCTTTACCCATTGTATCAATTCTACTAGAAAATAAATGCACTCGAAGAAATTATATATCAACTTTTCAGAAGAAATATTGCAAGGAATCCTTCAAATAATAAAAGGTGAATGCTGTTATGTCACTTGAATCGTAAGATTCAATATAGTTTCTTTTTATCTACAAATTATGTTTTTAAATCCTTATCTAATCCGCACGGGAATAAAAATGTGATAATTACGAGCCGCCCTTTTTTTAAAACTGCTCTTTCAGTGGGAAACTAATGGACAAAACAAAGTCTCGATATAAAAGTGAAAAGAAGCACTAAAGGTATGGCAGAAAGTACTGAATCGAAATAGCCAATAGGGCAAGAAAGCAAAGAAAAAAAAACTAAAAGATAGGTAGGGGGAGGGAAGCACTAGAAAGAACATTCTCTCCGCCAATCACATATCAACGAGGGAAAAGGAACAAAAATAAACAACTACCCCTTTCGTTCAGTGTTCTAATCTGCCACAAGCAGCAGTCGACCCTTTATTAAACAGCTTTCTCTAACTCAGAAAAGGGGTGGTGGTGTAGACAAAGATTCCTCACCCTTCCCTAAAGAACAAAAATGTCCAATTAAAGGGCTGCCATCCGTTTTCCCTTTCGCTCGGAATCGTTTGTTTGCACTCTAAAGGGAGGAATAAGGGAGCAGGTTGTCAGGTGTGCCTGGGAAAAATCGTCTGGGAAAAGGGGTGGCCAAACGAATGCCAACACCTTCATCGTGCAATGTTAAGGACAAAAAAAAAAAAAAAAAAAAAAGGAAAGAGAGAAAAAGAAAATCTTTTGAGCCTGACTGGGCAATGAAAAGTCTTTTGTGGCAGTATAAGCACCACATATAACGTTAGATACGAAAAGTTGGAGATTGTTAACTGTGTTGCGTTTGAGAAACATTTGAACTATTATTATTGTTTCCACTCGAACGCGGCGGAAAGAGAATCGAATTCGTGGATGAATAAATTCGAAAGACTTGCCCAACAAATGAAGTTTATTTTCGTCCGAGAGAGTGCATCCTTTGTTTGACAGATCAGTCGCGTCAATTTTGCTTTCTTTATTTAACCATATCAATGCATCCGATTCACGTTAGTAAGGGCAGTTTCGATTAATAAAATGAAGAATACGTATCATCACGAAAGGCAGTTGTTACTATTTTAAATTAGAGAATTAAGTTGGATAATAGTTTATACAATGTATATAACAATTTTACATTTAGTGACTTTATGTTTGCGTCGAAGTATTTGTGTGTGAGTAAAGAAAAGCTAAAATATAAATTTAGGAAGTTATTTAAGACGATAAGCGCCAAGGAGGGGAATTCACCATTTTTTAGTTTTGTCCTGTTACTTCCTTATTTGAAAAATTAATTTGTGTAAAACACATTTTTTTTTACCGAATCGAAATCGACTCGGCGGCAGTTGTATCAGATAAAAATACAATAATGTGTGAAATCCATATTTTTTCCCACGAAAAGAAAATCAACAGATCACTCTAGCGAGTCCAACTTTGCCGATTCATCAATAGATGGAGTTACGAATTTTACTTAGGATGAGCATCGCTCATTGGCAACGACATTCTTCATTAAATTCTTTTAATTTAAAAGTTTTTAATTATCTCAAAATTTTTGACAAAATCTTTCTTTTTTTAAATTAAAGTGAGTTCAATGTCAAACTTAAAGCCTCCCAAAATCAGGGAATTAGTTATGCGCGTTGAAGTATCGATTTTTATTAAAGCGAATCTGGTGACATTATTCTTGCAATAGCAACGCACCCAACGACAGTATTCATTTTATACTTCCTCCAGCTCGCCGATTTTTTAAACACAAGCACACAGACTATTATACTTTAATCTGTTACAAAGAACATTAGTGGTTCCCTCCAAGTGCAGAGAGACTCAATCGCTTTTGTGGATTTCCTACAAAGCCACGACACACCCACTAAAACAAACAAACATGGTTTCTCGTTTTAATTAAAAGAGAATAGGCGAGTGTTTCTCCTAAACAAAATGAGGTAAAGGGGGGGATCGCAGAAGTCCGGAGTCGTGCTAATTACGCCATAATTTAACGTTTTCACAGATATAATTAAATTCTGTCGCATCAAAGAGAACTCTTGTGGAGAGCTCCATTTTCCCAAAATTTTATGGCGAGAAGAAAATTAGAAATTTAATCAAACTACCGAAGAGAGATGTCAGCCAGGAACCGTTTTTCACGCCACCCCCACAAAAATAATAACAGAAAATTGCGGTTTAATACGTAACAAATGGGCGAGCATTTCCAAACGGTCATTTCTCATATCTGCAGCCCATAATGCAACACGACTGGAGCACTTGATGACGTCGTTATGGGGGACTAGTTAAGAAAAAAGAGGTTAACGGTCGAGTAGATAAAATTTAACTTTGAAAGTAATTTCGACTCGTTATTTTTAAAATGGTGTGTAAGTGATAATGTCAGGAGTTATTTTTCGAGAAAGTAGTTGATTATTATGATTCTTGTCGAAAACAGAAATGATTAAATTTATAATTGCATTAGGTTTTAAGGCTTAATGAACCGTATAATTCTTTTCAAAGTTTGCGGCATTTCTGTTGACTTTTATAAATTATTCGTTTTTATTTTTAACTTTAGGAAGTCTTGCACAATGTTTTTAGATATTTATTGTAAAACATTTAGTAAACTAAATATATTTTTGATACTTATTGTAGAGACATTTAATAACAATTCGAAGAAAATTTAATACGGTACTTTAAAATTTATTTACGTTTATTGTTCATTAAGTTTCTTAGTTAAATTTATTTAACAAGCAGCAGCAATTAAAATACTTTGGGGCTATGTTTGTGAATAACTTTTAACACCGTAATAATAAATTAACCTAAGTGAATAATGAATTAAAAATGTTAATTAATAAGTGATAATGAATTAAAAAT
>BMAW01041543.1:1361239-1372497 GCA_019974015.1 Nephila pilipes | reverse complement strand
ATAATGAATTAAAAATGTTAATTAATAAGTGATAATGAATTAAAAATGTTAAGATTTAATGCTGTTTAAATTTCGAAAAAGAAATACTTGCGTGGTTTTTTTTAAGTAAGCACCGATTTGATATTTAAAAAAGAAAGTGCAAATTTTTCTACTATTTTATTTTTATAAAATAGCCTGTACCTCAATCTACTATTCAACATATTACCTCCACTATTAAGGCATATCGTACAACCAGCTTCTGTATTCCATCCTGGTGGGCCGGTGCAACAAAGCCACTACAACAAAGTTGCTTTGACATCATCATCATCATCGCGCTGACCCTTTAAACTCTCTGTCAAGGAATAGAACTATTGAGGTCATCGTGTTATTCCCAGCTTTATGAGGCGATGAGATCTCGGGTTCGACAACACACATGTGGACGCTCACTGTCATGCCAACCATTTACTGAGAATTCCACGCCTTCTGGCTTGGAACGCACGACGCAGTTTAGTTTAGGTGTTACAATATGTTCTAAAATTTATTGCGTCACCCCGAGGCAAAAAATCCGCAAGCAACATCCCTTGCTTATCCCAAAACACGGCGCACGTGATTTTGCGTGCGGAGATTGCTTGCTTCAGTTTCACTTTTTTGGATGTTGTTGAATGCCTCCAGTTCATTTTTAAATGCTTTCACCCGTTTTCTTACCATTTCATTGCTTATAGTGCTTTCTCCGTGCATTTCATGAATATGCTGACGAGTTTCGTCAGCTGTCATGCCTTTTTACATGCAGAAAACGAATCGCAGTGCATAGTTCATAATCGGCGGGATTTTTAACTGTGTGTGACATTTTAAATGCATATAAACATGGAAGAATGCTTGTGTGGTGGCGTCAGTGATTAGCCAATATATATATATATAGGTACCCAGCGCGCCGAATTACGACAGAAATTTTGCAGTTGCCATTTTTAAAAGTGGTAATTACTCAAAAAAACACTAAGTATATAATTGCGCAAAAATGTTTTTTTTTAAAAAAATACGATATGATTTATTGTAGTATCAAATAAATTTAAAGTTCCTTTTTATTCTTTTAATCTTTGGGAGATAAATTGTAAGCACAAAAGAAATTTAGTTCCAATAGAAAATAAAATAATAAGTGATATCTTAAGCGATTAATTTGCAACAAATTTTAATAGAAAAAAAAATTATAACGGCTGATAAATTTCTAACTAAATTAAAGGAAGCTGCAAAAATACCGGCATAAGTTATTATTTAAAGTGTTATTTTATTCACACCAACACATTGCTAGACTATGCTAAAGCTATATTCCAGACATGGAACTTTGATTATTCTACTTATTATATACTTATTCTTTGGTGGTGATCGCGGACGAATTTACGCATCATTACTGCATTAATAAATATAAACGCAAACGATTTTTTAATGCTCTTCGAGTTGAATTTATGTAAAAATAAATGTAACTGTGGTTTCGATAGCGTCCAAAAGAGATGTCTATTATTATTTGATGTAAAACTCCAATCGTCTGATTCCTTCAATAATACTATTTTTTATAGTTCTCGAATCGCATTTAATTTGAGACATATGTTTCATTCATATGATAGGGTTTCCCCCCTTCATAGGAACCTTTCCCAAACTTCACCGACTATAGCCACTCGACGTGCGATGAACAGGATGATAAATATTTGTATTAAAGCATCGGAACTAATCTTTGGGATTGAAGCGAATCTTTCGGCTGTTTGCGAGAAGTGGTTGAATCAGAACGAGTGAATCGGTAAGCTAAAATTTTAGATGGTCATACTCCAGAATTGACAAGTTAAGTGAGATTCGAGATAGAGCGTTCCTTAAATAGTCATTAATTCACGACCTTAAATGATTATAAAAAAAGTGTTTTAGCTTGCTCTTATGTATCTGCAATTGGAATCTAACGATTATTGACAGTGTAATTAGAAAGAAAGAGAGATGTCAGTAGAATTAAATAAATTAAGGACGGACGTCAAAAGCTCAAACAGAAACTCAACTCTTAGTAATTTAAATTTTAACTTTTATGATTTTTAAATTCCCAACTATCGAATGCTTAGTTTTAAATTAATTTTAATTTTGAACCATCGTTACGAAGAAGATTCTTAGACGAATACGAAGTATATTCCTTCGTAGATTCCTATACAAAGTTCCTTTTTTTTTTTTAAGAAAAATGAACTTCGTTAAAGTAACGAAGTTCATTTTTATGAAGACTCCTCATTATGATGAATTATTGGGTTGGAGGGAAAGTTCTGTTGTATTTTAAAGAATATTTGAATTCGTTTATAACAATATGTGTTTAATATTAATCAATTATATATGCTGCGTTGTTTGTTACAACCTGTTGCCACCTTTCAGGTAACCTGTGAATTCCTGTTTTGTAGAAGTTCTCGTCCTTGGAGTTAAAATAGTCAGCAACTGCCTTAGAAACATTTTCAAAAGACTTGAATTTTTTCCCCTTTAGATATTTTTGCAGAGATCTGAACAGGTAATAATCAGATGGTGCAATGTCAGGTGAATACGGTGGGTGATTAAGGACTTCCCATTCTAACGCATTCAGTTTTTGTTGTGTCACCAATGCAGTATGCGGTCGAGCATTATCGTGGTGGAACACTATTCCTTTTCTGGACACTAATGCTAGCATTTTTTCTTTGATAGCTGCATTCAATTTATCCAGCTGATTGCAGTACAGATCCGCGTTAATGGTTTTCCCCTGTTTCAGCAACTCGTAGTACACTGGACCTTTCCTGTCCCACCACAAACAAAGCAGTACTTTTCGTTAATGGATACTTGGTTTTGGAACTGTTGCTGATGATATTCCTGGTTTGCAGTAAGATTTTTTTCTCTTAATATTCTCGTAAAGAATCCTCTTTTCATCTCCAGTAACCAGCTTGTCAAAAAACGGCTCCACATTGTGTCTAATCAGATGTGATGAACACATTCTTACACGATCAGACAAATTCTTTTCCGTTAATTCATGTGGAACCCAAACACTCTGCTTTAACACAAACCCAAGAGATTTAATGTGATCTCCAACAGTTGTATGATGAATGCCAAACTCTTCTGCAATTTCTCGACTTATTAAATGTGGATTATTTTCCAACATGGATCGCAAAACATCATTATCGATCTTGGATGGTCGTCCAGGTCGATCACTTTCTTGGAGGCTCAGATCCCCGGAACGAAATTTGCTAAACCATTTTTGACAAGTACGAACATTTACAATATCTTTTCTAAATACTGCACATAAATTTTTACATGCAACCGATGCGTTGCTTCCTTTTTGGAATTCGTACAAAATGCCCTTTATCTACTGACATGTTTTTCACTTTAAATATCACAAGTAAATGATGAACGGTAAAAAAGGACTCCTTTTATATTATACTGCAGCTAAAAGAACAAAAAAAAAATCCGAATGACTCACTAACCAGATATTTTTTTTTTATTTACAAGAAAAAGCATCTGCCTATTTAAAATACGACAGAACTTTCCCTCCAACCCATTATATGACAAAGATTCAAAAAGCACCTCTGCAAGGAATGAGAATGGAATAACTAACTGTCTATTAATCGTTATGTCTCTTAACCCTTTCTTTCAATCCATGACGCCTTATGCACCCCCGACGTATCATCATCTCACCTTTTCTGGCCGATGAGAGCGTTTTCGCCTTCTTTGGAGCAGATTCGCAGGTAAATAATCCTGATTATTGCTTGTTTCCTGGTGTATAAAGAGGTATTTAGGTCGCACCGACTTAGAGCTCGACGTATCAGCACTCAAATTTTGATTAGGCGGCATATAGTTGAAAATCCAAACAATTTATGTCATGTTTTTGGATCTGTTTAACAGATTTCTGCACACAACTGTAACATCGACCAGCCTCAGCATCGCCATCTGTTGTCAGAAATAAGTACTTATGAGCCACCCTCTTAAAGACAATAAATTACAAGTAAATAAATCATAATTATATATATATATATATATATATATATATATATATATATATTATGTAAACACGTGATGAAGTACTGTTAAGAAACCTCAACTTAGTAAAGAAATTAGTTACTTTTTCGAGACTCTTTTGAGCTAAATATGAGCGCAAATTTACAGATAATATTCTCCATAACCCGCAAGGCTACATTAATAAAGAAGTTCGGAAGAAGAGCATGAATCGAAATGAAAAGAAGAACATCGACACAAAAATATTTTAATTTTCAAATCATAAGTTTATAGATTATCACGAATGGATTCCCGAAGGAGGTTCCCTTCCGAGTAATTATTCCTCTAATGATCAAGCGTCAAGTGATGCCAGATACATCATAATTAAATAAAAGATCAGCTCTGAATATTTTATTGGATTGGTAAAGGTTATTCTTTCAGCCTCTATATTTGTGTTATTTATCTTGAATGCATATGTTTGGTTGGAATTGTAATGAACAGGAGGAAAAGCTCTCAGCAGTGTCATTTGCAATTCATTTTTCAAAATATAGTAATTTTTTTTTCATTCCCGGTGTAAGGAAATTGAAAAATGATACAAGAGGAAAAATATTTCCTTTTATTTAATTACAAGTAACATTTTTTTGAAAAATATTTATGTACAAGTGATTTGTTCATTAGTTTTTATCAGAGTATTGATTTTTTTTGCTACGCATAATTTATAGAATTATTTATGTACAAGAGTAAATATTATTAACACATCCCAAGAGTAAGAAATTAATCGCTAAAATTTATTTAAGCGGAATATTTTTTTTTAAAAACACACACAATTTTAAAAAAATGTGATTTTCCGGATGGCATTGTAGTATGAGTGATACAATCAAGTCTCTAAATACTTCCCCCAAATTTTTGGAAATTAGTATGCATTGAAAAAAAAGCATACGAAAGTGGTTTTAAACCTGTGTTGGACGACAGATGGCGCAACTAAGGCACGTTGTTGATGTTAGTTGCCGCCGCGTCGTATCGAATTGTTCAAAGATGAATTTTGAAAAATGATAATTTTTAAATAACGACTTTTCAACAAGCTGATAAATAAGTAGATCCAATGTAAGCAAAATTCTAAAAGCAGCAGACGATTTTTTTTTTATTTATTTTTTCATCATACGTGGGATGATGGAGTAAGAGCCACATCTGGCTAAGATGCGGCTCTATGATAATTAATTAACGTTTAAATAATCATTTCATTCTTAATACGTACTCTTTATTTAGCCGTTAATATCTTCAAACAAAGCGGTCTTGTACGGAATGGAGCACAGAAATGAAGCTGCACTACTAAAAAAAGCAAACACTGCTGGAAAAATTCTCGCCTCTGTTTTTCGGGATTCACAAGGTATTGTATACAAGGATTTTCTTCTTGATAGACACATAACGAATAACTTTTGGAGAAAACAGCAAATCGATCTAAAAGGGGTTCCCATTCGATGTTCTTTATATATATAAAACAATAGGTAAAAAGCAAGACAAATTAAAGAAACATTACCCAACATCCTCCCTATATTCCGGACTTAACACCTTCAAAGAACATTCGTTTGGAATCCTCTAAGATGGTTTATGGGGTGAAAAGATTTTCATCAAATGAAGAACGTTTGACGTCTTTTTATAATGCAGAAAAAAAGACAACTGTTGCAATGTTCGAAAAAATCGCAAATCTTAAAAAAGAAGGATATAAAGAATAACGGTGTTGTTTTAGTAAGTAGTGTTTCAGGAAATATATTTTGAAAAAGTCTCGTTCATATTTCATCCGCCCTTGTTTTAAAAAAAAAACCCCATTCGCTTGTTTCTATCCATGGACAGAATTTAAATCATCTTCATTGGAAGCAACAATAATACGATTCCATAACCTATGTTTAACAGGCTTCAGTGTACCGACATTTTTGATTTCGTGAACGTAACGTTAATCCTATGAATTTCTAGTTTCGTCCATAAATCTGAAATAGTTTATTTGTTTGAATGTGTTGGGTTTGGTGAGAACGAACTATATTTTTTTATACACAGTGTCAAGAACGTTTGTGCTCCCCCAACTTCTCCCGAAAACCCCCCAAGAGACGAGAACGCGGTAGCAATGACGGAGATCACGTTACCGCTGTGTGCTATGTCGTCTAAATGAATCTATTTTTATTCTTCTATTTGTGCATCAGTAAATGTGTTCGTCCAAAAACCACGACTAATCAATCTGATTAAAATACATCAGAATGCAATAAAGTGAATCCGAAAGATATTGAAGGTTTCTGCGGAATTACATTTTTTCACCGATTTTTAAAAATATTTAAAAATATTTCTTTTAAGTGCGGAAAACCCAAAAACGAAGTATTAAAACAGGTATTAAAGTATTTTTAAAATTCGGATAAAAAAATATAATTCCACAGAAATCTTCATAATTTTTGTTCTGTTGAATGCACTTTATCGCATTCAAGTAGATAAAACAATCTAGAATTGGGAAGGAAAGTAGAAACTCCCCATAGGATTAAATTAACGTTCAAGAAATCAATTGGTCGGTAGATGGGAGCCGTAAGTCAACATACTTCAATATTTTGGTATCATTTCATCTGGTTCCATTCAGTTTTGACTCTTACTTAATCACAATTTTTTTTCCAGATTTGAAAAATGTTTTTTTTTTTTTTTTTTTTTTTTTTAAAAAAAAATTTTTACAATCTATTTTAACTCATTTATTGAACTAGAAATCCCAGGCAAACATTTGTTTCAGATTCAACAATTTGAAACTATTAAACTCTTAAATGATTACATTTATGTACCTTAAAACCGTAATCAAACATACACGCATCCTTACTAGAAGATTCCCTCATTACTTATTTACTAACAAGTTACGTAGCGGGGCTGAGGCACGTTAAATGTGGTCGAGGTCCCAAGTCCTCTCGTTGGGGTAGTGTGAAAGTTTGGAAAGAGATGTACCAGTTCAGGTATTGTCCTCGTCACTTGACCAAGGTTCAAAGTTACGAGATCCCGACGCCAACAGCCTGAATAGGATGTACATATTTGAACTGAATTCTTTTAATTCAGTTTTCCAGACGTGCATTCGGCAATCGGGTTTGCCGTTTCTGGGCCGTCTCTCATAACTTCAAAGTTTCTTTTTATCCCGATAGTTTAGCATCAATATTGCAACTGCAGAGTACCAGAAGTAAATCGGTCTTTATTATTATTATTCCCAAAGAAAAATTAGCAACCTATTCCGATTTTTACAATTTATACTGGGTTCGGGCCCACGTTGGAGATTATTACAATGAAAATGCAGATTAATTTTCAAAACTCGCTGTGACTGATGGTGAGGAAAGGAATGTCCCTGCCTTTCGGTCTCATTCAGTTAAGAAATAAACTTCTTTCTGACCGTGAGTTCTGGTGGTCAAGTCGTAATATTGGTATTCGATTTCAATCCTATTTTCCAAGGCTAAATTTGAATTTTTATTCCAATTCAGGTTTTATTACTCGTTTCTTAACTGGTCATGGTACCTAAGTCTGTTATTTAAATTGTTTCCGTTTGAAAAACACAAATTTATGTTCCTGTGGCTCTGTTGGAAATGTTGACCACTACGATTTCTTTTGCCTTCTTACGAAAAGTTTTCAATTAAAGTGTCCTGTTGTTGAAGCGAAATCTTTTTGGCTGAAGAGCACGTATGAAAATCCTTATTTGCATTTCAAGCTTAAATCCTGTATTCTTAAAGCTCGTAAAATTTCCCAAGAAATCTCATAATTGTTTTGATATTTGATTTCATTTCTAAATTTTCAATTTTTCACATTGCGAGCTTTTAATTGCATAACTTTGTATGTATGTTTATATATTTTTGTCTAGTGCTTCATTTTTGAATTTTTCAATATTCCTTTTTGTGTATAATCTTTTACCGGGAGTCTGTCTGTCGGCGTGATTAATTATATCATCATATCAGCATTCGGTATTACCTGGGCATCATGACGTCCGATTAGTACAGATTGATTTGCATTCCATAAAAAGAAAAGTGAGAAATTGGAAGTATTAGAACGATGACATCAAAAATGAACGTCGTTAGTACATCTGTAAACACAAATTGCTTGATTACGTTTTCTTCAAATTTTTAAGAGTTTATATTTTATTCTTTTGTTCTTTGATACAACATGTACAGCTATTTGTTACCCTATTGTAAAAAATTGTAAAAAAAAAGATTTTTTTGCCGGTAAATGTGGAGTGCGGGGGTAATTGTCTCCCGGGGAAAGCCCGATTTGTAGTCCTAAGCTCTTTAGGTGAGCTCGGTCCCCTTGGGCATTCTGCCAATGGCCCTCGTGTTGCTTCTCAGTGCAAAGTTAATAAACAATCACTCACATTCACGATATCAAGCTTCGTAGTTTAGTAGAGTAAATCGATTGTAAAAGATACATTGCGAAATACGATTCGAAATGTCAGTCTTATCCCAACTAATTCTACCAATTTAGAAAAATAACTTAGTAAACCATACAGACACACTAAGGAATTGTAAAAGCGCATGCGCTATTAATACGTCATTCGATAATCCGTCACCAAACGAGCCTTCAGATTTGTTTCGAGTGGATTCCGGCTTTAGATGATTTTGACCATCACGGTGTTTATCGGTGTTTATCGGTGTTCATCGCAACTGGTAGTTTTCATTTCAAAACGTGTTTCTTGTTACCTATCGGAAACTGTGTAGTGTCCAGTAAAATGTTCTCTGAGCCCAGTAAATGCTGATAATAAAACTAATAAGCGCAAGCAGGCAGTAGCTCGTCATTGTACAGGATCAATTTTTCTTTTGTGCTTGGATTTATCAATACAAGAATGCTCAGTTAAATTAATGCTTTAATTTAATTTTGAAGATACTACAGAATGGAGTCGAATTTATTTTGTCGGACACAAATTCAGAATGCGTGTGAACACATTAAATGGGTGTTTAATCGTTGACTTTTTTTGTGTCTAGAATGATTTATCTATGTTTCGCCCTTTGAAACTAAAGTGAAACTCGATAATCCAATACGATCGCTAGTCCGGAACGGCCATTGTCTTGTACGTGTCGGATTCAAGAAAAGTTACCATATTATGAAAACATACGGTTAAAAATTAAAATTTATTACAATTCGAAAAATAAATTAAATAACAATAAAATTTGATGGAAATGTTGTTTTAACATGTTAGTATATTTAAATACATCTTCATCCATACAGTTTGCAACAGAATTTTTTTTTTTTTTTTTTGGTGCATAGACAGTGGGAGACGCAAAGGTACGCTCTAGAATAAAATTCTGCATTTTTATTATATGACTCCATATGTTGAAAAAAAATATTAATAAAACAAATTTTTTGTTTTTCAGAGAGTCTCCTCTTTTAAACAGAATCCAGCACATTCTCTAAATTTACTTTTTTTATTCCCCTTAAAGCAGACAGCAGAGAGAGAGAGAGAGAAGAAGAAGAAAGAAAGAAGAAAAAGTTTGTCTGCCATAATTAATTGTAAATTTAAACTAGATAATAAATGAAACTTTATTACACCATAAAGAAGAAGACATGCTTTCAAATATGTTGCATTTTAACAAATACATTAAAATAACATTTTTTAGACTTCGTAATTAGAATTTGTCTCGAGTCCATTTTGAAAAAAAAAAAAAAAAAAAAAACAGTTTTTGATTTAAAGTTTCCCTTTTTACGAGCTTCGAGTATTTTTATGAGAGAGAGCCCTCTAGGCTAGCACAAACATATAATCAACTGTATACATTTCAAAAGAAACAAAAAAAAAAAAAAGCAGCTTTAACAGCTGTGGTGTTAAAACATAAAAAAAATTATTTTGACATTTATAGAGCACAGTGCTCACGAAGAATTAATTAGCTTTTTTCTTATTCAGCATGCAAGCACTAAAAACAGTAAAACAATTTTTTAAATGTATTTATTCGCAATAAGACTTCCTTTATTCGTTATATATTTTTTCAACATGTTTAACTTTTATAACATATATTGACTTTTGTACACGAAAACATTTTGTCTTTCTATAGTTGCGTCATATTAAATTGAAGCTTTTTTTTTATATTGATAACATAGCTAAAAAGTAATAAAATAGTTTAAGTAATCCCTTTTTTACTACACACACACAAATTCAGTACTATTAGTAAAATCTAAAAGTAGACTTTTTTCAAATATTAGCTTTTTCATTCGGTGCAATTCTGAACAAAATTTTACTCTTTTTTCGATCTGTGAATAAATTTTATCCTTCTTTTTCATAATTTTCTTAATAACATTATATTAAAATTAACATGATTATATATTTGATATCAATTATACGTGATTCAGATGTCAACGTTAATTTTCAGAGAATATTTTGAAACAGGATTACTTTTAAGACATTTTTTCAACACATTAATTCATTCGCTTCAAAGAATGGTAATTTGATTGATTCGAAATTACATTTCCTCCGAATTCATTTCACGAAACGAACTAATAATATCAAGAGAAATGAAGAGGATAAAAACGAAATCGAACATTTACCTTTGGATATGAAACAGGGTATTTTCTTGGATAAAGCAAATCGTGTAGTAACGAGTACTTACCTAGAAAGAAAAAAAAGGGAAACAAATTTAGTTTTTACAGATATTGCACACAAAAAAATTTCAATGATACAAAGAGTAAAATGTTTACTTAATGTCAGATTCAAAAGAAAACATTAAAAATGTGAGTAATGCAAGCTCTCTTTTTGTTGAAATATTTGAAATGATTAAGAATTCGAAAAGACCTTTCCGGTTATAAAATAATTTACAAATTCAAATAATGCTCTCTCTCTATATATATAACTCCAATTTGCCCAAACAGTTAAGTTATCCACAAAAGTTAATTAATGTAATAATTTATGTTCTATTGACATATGTTTTAATATCAAATACTATTTATAGCAATGCTTTCAACAGAAATATTGTGGCCCCGGTAGTCTTTTGGTCGTGGACGGGCGGTTTTCATCGAATTGTGGTTTCGAGCCTTTATGCCACAAAAGACCAGCCGTGTAGCTAGGATCGTTGAGCATTAAATCTATAAATGCTCAAGGATTTAACGTGGCGTGGAAGTTAGGAGAGGGAGGTGCCATCTCAGGTGTCATCCTCGTCACTTGAGCTTGGTTCAAAATTAAGAGGTCCGTCGCAAATAGCCGTCGTATTGCTTTTAGCGCGACATTAATAAACAAAACCAATCAACACAAATATTATTTTTTCATAAATACTAATTTAAATAACTATTATTAAAAAATGATTTGATCCCAAATTGACGCAGTTTTATTCATA
>BMAW01041543.1:1348320-1361229 GCA_019974015.1 Nephila pilipes | reverse complement strand
ATATATAATAGGTATATATACTCATGTGTTTTAATAAGGTGTATAGTGAGTTTTGCGATTGACTGCAAATAACTAAAATATTTAAAAGTCATTCGCGTTTGCTGATTATAATAATATACAAAAATATTTTACATGGTAACTAAATTCTTCTTTTGCAACTATATTTAGCTGTGTATTTGGTGTTTTTGCGAAACATTTGAAAAAGCTTCACGAAGCACGGATCGAGTTGTAAAAAAAGGTTTTTGAAAAGGAGAGAAAAGATGTTTTATCACAGATATATACGTATATATCTTTGAATATATTGAAATATATCTTTGCATTTTCGGATGCACTTTTATTGCATTAAAATGATGATATAGTCTGGATTTGAGGAAGAGAGTAAAATACCAATGGATTAACATTTCATCCACTAATTCAAAAAGGGTTAACAGACAGAGTGAGCGAAATTTGAGTTCCATGGAGCAAAATCCAAATCTGGGTATCCCGCGCCAAGCATTCTCAGATATCTATGATCTTGACGTTGGAAGATTTGGGAAAAATGGCAAAAGTAATTAGGTAAGCCCCTGAGGTGGGGTTAAAGACAAAAGCTGCAAGCCGCTATCTGATTTGAAAATCCATACGACGAAGGGAAATTAATATGAGCGCATTATTGGACCTGCGACCTCCCCTTCCCAAACTTTCACATATCATCAATGGGAGAACTTTGAGCTCCAACAGATTTAATAATCATCAGCCACGTTACACGACAGGCCTTTGATGGTACTACACAATCAAACCTATCACTCCATTGAAACAACGATGGCCAAGTTCTTGCGACCATGACGTCAAAATGGCTGACAGACAGCAGTATTAATAAGCTTCTAGATTTAAAAGTGCATGCAGTTAAAGAAAATATGCGCTTGATTTTAAATATATTAAAGGTCTAATAAATGGAGCATAATAATACATAAAAAATACGAGTGTGTTATCATAGTTATCTTTTATAGTCGACAATCTCTTATATGAAAAAATTACATTTGCACAACTAAAAGTCAATATATATAAGCTCAAACACATTTTTCTTTATGGGTCTTTTTTAAGGTATTTCAAATTATATATATATATTTCGGCAAAATTTAGTATTGCCGATAGTTAAACAGAAGAATAAACAAAATTGTTCGTCAAAATTTTCGCATTTTAAGTTAACTGCAAGAAAAACGCATATTTTCGCATAAACTTTTTTACATTTTTTAAAACCACTGCAACACTATTCTCTTCACGTTGCTGATTCTCTGGAAACCAAACATTCCAAATGCTAAATTCCATTACAAAATGATTCCCGCTCTGCTAGAGCCGCGTGAATTCACGGGGCGCGGAAGGGAAACATAATTAGGAGAGAAATATTGAAATGAAAGTGATGCCGGGGCTCCCGAGTAGGTCATTAGTTTGTGGGACGGAATTCTGCTCTCCAATTGAATTTCATTTCGTTTAGAATATTTCCTGGAATAGCCCCGAAGGGAACTGGGCTCACCAAACGAGGGATTAATGCCGTTTGACGGGAAAAAACATTCGTGCTGCAAACAGTTTAAAATGTAGTCATTAGTCAAAAAGTAACATCATTTATTTTAATTAGGATAAAAATGTTTCGCGAACTGAATTTCGCTAAAGAATTTTAAACATTCAAAATAAAGGATTCTCACAACGAGTAAGAAAATTTTTTAATTTCAAATTAAGATCGAAAGGAGGAAAATTATTTGGAGATTTCAATATACGTATTTAATACGTAAAATGACTCTAATGGATAGTTCATTGAATTGAATGAGTGCAGGTATAAATATTGTCATGTGGGATGTCCTACATCAAATGTGTCCTGTTGTTGCATAAACACCATACCAGATCATCATGATTCTATGAATAACGAAATTAAGTTGACAAAATAACCAAAGATATATTACAACTGGAACTAAATTTAACTTGTGTACGATGCGGAAAATAATATATGTCAAAATTCGAGCAATTTTTACCATTTTTTTAAAACTCACAACTGCTTTATCAACTGTAGTCACGAAAAGAGTTGTCACGAAGTGATTTCTTACAAACAAACATATTATTTACCCAAATGTTATTAATTACAAAACTATTCTGCTACCAAACGATATCCTGAGAAAACTATTCATCAAAATTTCCGATGGTTGGTAAATGATTGTTCATTTTTGAGAATAATTTTGCATTAACAGTTATTCTCCCTTCAATTAAGAAATCCTTGTTTCCCCCTTGCCATGATTAAACAGATGAAGAAATATAATGATGGCACCAGGAGGCAATTGAAGGACTAAAACAATGCCAACCAAGAGCTTAACTACTCTGCGGCCTCAAAATGGGCTGCAGTCGAAATCTTCAACATTATTTTCATTTCATCCAACATACCGGGTCATTGTTATAAAAGAATATTAAACAGAAATTCAGCTGAAATATTAAATGTTTCCATTATTTAAATAAGGGGCAATTACTTTTTCATCAAATACATATATATATTGATACTAATAGTCGTTTTCTTCTCAGATAAATTCCTCTTCCGATTAACTATAGAATGCATTTTTTTTAATATCAAGATATTCCTTCCTTGTAAAAGAACTAAGCAAAATTCAACGTGTCTTTTTAGGAGGATGCTTATTTTCAGTTATCCTTCTTCCCGCTTGTAAGGGGCCACGGCTATGCCGGATTAGCAATTTTGCTGGATTACTGAGCGTCAATATAATTTAAGCAGGGATACCAGATAATCCTTCTAGATAAAAAAAAAAAAATAAAACCATGGATTTAATGTGTTTAAGCACATTCTGAACCTTTGTAGCCAAAATAATTACTACACAAATTATTAATCATCCAGAAAATTAAATTCAAATGCTGAAAATTGAATATTCTCGTACTGATGAAAGCAAGAGCACACAAAAAATTACCACTTTACAATGAAAATTAAAACAAACTGCGACAAGATAATATGTTGTTAGTTTTATTGGAACTTGAACAACTCTTGCTGGGCTTCGAGAACATTTCTCTGAGCACTGTACGTACACAATTATAACATTGTGCTAACGTGATATGTAACCTACTAGAAAACAAGAACTTTTGAACTGAAATGAAAACATACAGCTACGATAAAAAATCTGAAGAAATATGAGCAGCGCTCTGTCGCGGTCTAGTGGTTAAGAACAAGAAACTCCGAAATCCACACACACACAAACACAAATCAGAAACCGATCGGCTAGATCGGGGAGTAATTACAGAATATGCCAAACTGCAGAATGCTTGATCGATTTCTTCTCAAACGGAAATTCCTCTACCGAAAAACAATATAATGAACTATTATCACGAGATTGTTCCCACAATACAAATAAAAGAAACAAAATTCATTGAAAAGGAAAACCGTTTCTCTTTTAAATGATACTTACTTTAAGTAATTTTAAGGTGAATTAATTTGAAACAGATTTGAAATGTCACAATCTACTATTTCGGTCTTTGTCGATCAGGAGTAATGCCCAGGTTTCCTGATAGCGCAATCTCTAAGTTTCTCTAAAATTAATTGCATATACCCTCATGTGTACCATTAGCTGAATAACGTAAAATAAATTTGATTCCTATGCAATTAGAAAATACTGACATGAGAAATCAAAAGTCTTATTAGTTGGTAATGAATTCTGAGCACAATATTAATATAGGAGCTTTCTGCTAGTGGCAAAAGTTTATTAACCGATTTTGCATCTTCTGTAAGACCGACGTCTACCGGCCATTTGAACATAGAATTCGTTCCATGGAATTTCTATGTTCATTTTTAGATCTAAGCTGCATAGCGAGGATAATACACGTTAAATCTATCGAGACTCAAATTCCTCTAAGTGGCGTGGCGTGGAAATGTGGAGAGAGAGGGCCAGGTCCGGTGGTCTCCTCGGTATTTGACTAAGTTCAAAATTACGATCTCTGTCGCGAATAGCTTTCGTAATGGTTCTATGGGTGACTTTAAAAAAGCACTTCCTCTCAAATCTCGACTATTTCATCAATTTGAATGAAAAAAAGCAAACGAAAGAACAAAAAATATTGCGCGAAAATGTTATTTCGCAGAAAGCTTCCTCATTTTGGCTTGTAAATGAGGTAAAATAGTAAAGATTTGAGAGCTGTAGAAGAAATTCCATAGAATTAACATTACGTTAAGGAAATCAGAATGGCCGTAGACGTCCGTAAGCTAAAACACATACACGGCACATGATGTAACTTAAAATATTAACATTGATAACACTAACAGCATGAAAATGCAATTAATGATGATATTGTATCAAAGATCAGAGTAAACTGCCAATAACAATGTATAACTTGAAATGCCTGTGTATTTCAATAACTATAAAAGACATTTTCTCAAACGTAATCTGCATGCAAGAAAGATTATGATTTCAGATAATACTTCAAAAGAGAGAGAGGGACAAGAGAAACGATATATCCAGGAGATCGTTAGAGTTAACGACCCGATTCTTTTTGAGAAATGATATCCTCCGCCGAGAGTTCTGGGAGAATGCCTCACGCATTGAGCGAGAAGAAAAGAAATCCCGTCGAATATCATCAAGCTCAACTTGTTGGCATTTTTTTAAAAAACTATACTAAGGTACTTACTTTTTTATAACTACTTTTCCGCAAAAAAGATGGAATTACTTAACTGAATTTAAGATTTATACTTTGAGTTATATATCACTGTATATAGAGTGTTACTTATTAGGCTGCTATGAATGATCTGACAATTGAACTCAGACAAGCGTTTTTGGAGGAACCTTTTAGTCTGATATGACTTCGTTTAATTAATATATTACTAGCGATGCACAATCGATTATTAAAGATGAGAGAGTGAATGATAGTGGAATTCTTATGGTGCAAAAGCTAATGCAGTTATCCTGCGCCCAAAAAGGAGATCCAATAAAACACTAAATCTTTTATAGTATAGTGGAAAGCTAAAATTTCATAAAATTATAATGTCTAAAATCTTAAAGATTAATAATAATTATGTTTAAGATAAAACAGTATATAAAACAACGATCCAAAGTTATAGATAACAGCGTAACATGTACAAAGACAAAAATCAAAGCCTTTTTTTTGGCTTCAAGAGGTTTCTATTTGATCAATAGTGTCCTATAGACTGGAATCATAGACTATCTCTGATTTATTTTCTAGAGTGGGGCGAGATATATTTATGCAAGTGCCATCAATTTCAAGTCTAATTTTTGCTCTTGGTTTTCCCAAGTCCAATATGTCTCAGATTTAGCGGTAAAGGAGAGAGTGCTGGATGTGAAAATAAGTGTAGTGAGTATGAGAATAGAAAGTTCATATTTTGTTGTTTTTCGGGAGGGACGGATACTGGAAGGCAAAACGTTTGTCTAATTTGATGAGGATGCTGTGATGACTGCGGATTTTTAGGAAGCAGAACCTGGCAAAGAACTGGATTGACTTAACCCGTTTCCGCCCAGTGTCATATTTATAGGACAATTCATTTTCACTATTATAAATAAAGCTCTTAAGCGTTTCGTCAATTCTTTTTCTACTCCCTGAAGAGTAATGGTTTCACCCTACTTACGTAAACCGGTTTGAACCGGATGGAAGCATTTTTCAGCCAGCTGCAGACACGTAAACCTGCAGAAACTTTGCCATTTTCATGATTTTTCTTGCTGATTTTCATTGTAATCATACGAAAAGGTTTTAAAAGTAAGTTTAAATATTTTTTTCAGAATTTATATTTCAAATATTCTATTAAAAGATATCTTATAACGTTTTAAAATTATTTAACGGGTTAATGATTTCAGACATTGCAAGCGTGGACATTGCTAAGGTGTTGTTCTCGTTACTAAGCCGAAGTTCAAAATAAAGAGGTCCGTCGCCATTAGCCTACGTGTTGTTTCAAAGTGCGACAAATGATAAACGGAAAAGGAAGGCGGATTGAATAAACAATCAATCAAGGCAGAAAAATAACTTTTGTAACATTTTGATCAGCCTGGGGAGAAATTGAAACGGCAAATTTACCTGCCTATGCATAAGTTTGAGATAGCAGTAGGACTCTGAGTTTTCGAACGAAACTTGAATATATCTGAGTTCTGAGCTTCGTATGAAACTTGCAATATAGGAAGAATTTGTGTGGTTTTAATGTCATGGATGCACTTTTCCTCTGTTCCATTTCAGACATGACTTAGAATCAGATGGGTGCATTTGTTGGCAGTTAATACACTTAGGCTCATAGTTCGTGAAAGAGTATCCGACACACGCACATCCAAAGCATGTTAATGTCCCACTACCGGCAGTTTACGAAGAGCCGAGCCTTTGACACTTGAAACAGCTCAGAGGATTTGTCAATGTATAAGCGGATTTGACAGTTAAGATATCCTGTCTTAAGTATAGAGGGTGAGAAAGTAAGTAATGAAAGATGAGCTCAGTATAGTTGAATATAAGTAAGAATACAATCAAAAGATTACATCTTACTTTTATTAAAAAAAACCACGTAAAAGCTTTAAAAACAGTTAGACTATCTTTAAAAATCTCCTATAATTAAATACTAAACCTCGAATCCTCCTCTCGTTAATCCACATTTCTATCATTAAGTTCTATCTCCTTTCGAGGGAATGAGAATCATGTATTCGGTGTTGTGCGAAAAAGAAACTCCTTCTAAAATATCAGCAAAAGAACTTTTTGCTAAATTGTGTGACAGTTTTAATTTTTCAAAAAGTACTGCAATATTTTTAATAAATTTCTTTTTTTAGAAGTAAAGACTTATCCCCTTCAAATGAACTTCAGCGTGATTTTTTAAGAATATAGGTAAATAGTATCCCCTCCACCCCCGAGCAGAAATGTACATAGTCTAGAAGCTAGAAAAAAGGATTGAAAACTTGTAGAATTATTGTTTTTTCTCTTTATTAATGTTGCACCTAGAAGCAAGAGTAGTTCTACTAGAGACGTACTTCCTTATCTGAAACTCGGTGAAGCGACGACACCTAAGCAGTCCCATACTTCACCAATCTTCCATACGATGCAAAGGGGAAGACTTGGAAACTGGATAGACTTCATTGTATCAATCAGCATGCCTTTAGAGGCATCAGGACTCAAATGGAAAGAATGCCGGCTGCGAGTTCGCGATTACTGGACTATCGCGTCAACTAAAAATTTTAAAATTATATATACATCCGAAAAAATAAAATAAAAATTGCAATAAATAACGATAAATGTTCTGCGTTCAATTACATGTGTTCCTAAATATTTGAACAATTTTTGAATGATCGTTTAGTTAAGTCGCGCACTAAGATGCAACGCGAGGGCTACTAAAGACGGACATCATCCTTTGGATATCAGTCAAATGACGACACATAAGCTAGACCCCCCCTCTCCTAACTTCACTGTTATCCTAATATGTACCTAGACAGATATCTTTATATGACAGGGCAATAACCAGAACCACGACTCGACTTAAACCATGAACCCTCAGACACCGTGGTTCCAATCAGAAACAATGTCTTGCGAAAGGAGAGAAATGTTTCACTTTATGAAATATCTTGACCCTCTCTTCGGTAAAATAAATATCACACTAGCTCGTTCTCTCGGGTTGGCGATGTCGACGTCTCATCAGCATATTTCCCTCATTCACCTCACGCGTGCGATAAGAGAGGGAGTGAGGAGGCCTTTTTCTGACGGCAGAAGCCCGAATAAATATCTGAGCCTCAGATTAAGGGCCCCGGGAGATAACGCGGGGAAGCAATTACCTGGAGAAAATTAGGGACGCCCCCTGCGCCTGGTTTATTGGATGCCGGGATCAGTTCTGTGTTTACAGTAAATTCTTTAAACTACGCCAGATCCGATTCTAAACAAAGCGCAATCTTTCTACGTTAATTGGAAGTGTGTTTACCATTCGGATGAAGTATCTGTGTTGATGCAATGATTATTTTCTCTGCAGCATCTTCGGAGAAACGCATTAAAAATGAGTATCAAAGATATTTGGTGAAATTTGTTTTAAAAAATTAAGGATGTTTTCTCTGAATAACGTATTTATTTAAATAGATCTTGTGTGTGTGTGCTTGATTTATTACTAATATAAGCTACACTTAGAAGTATCATCGAGGATGTTACGACGGACATCATCATCTTGAACTGCAGCTAAGGGACACTTGAACTGGCACATCCCACTCTCCTACCTTCAACACCACATCAATGTGAGGACTTGGAGTCTCAACCGTTTTAACGTGTCCCTCTATACGGCAGCCCTTTTGTGGAATCAAAACTCGATGTAAACGAGTCTTGATCCATTATATCCATCAAGACTCGATCGACATAGCCGTCTATGGGTGCTCAATTATTATGTCCGCTAAATATCTGTCACATATTCCCAATGCATAACCCAATTTCCTCTCTGTTCTTTTCTAGACGTATGAAAACGAGAAAAGACGGTACGAAAAAAGACGTGTAGAAACGATCCTTTGTGTCGGGAAATCACCACAAGTGTTCTCTATAAAAAACAATTTACGGCATATCGTGGCCTACGGTAATATTTGACATGAAACTTTAACAGTGTTTATTTCTCTCAGACACACTGTTTTTTAAGTATTCTTGCTGTCAGTTTTCGTAGTCAATCTAATAAATTAAAAAATCTTCACATTGAATAGAATTTTTTAAAAAAAGCGCATTTATTATTCTACATCATTTTTTGCCTCTTTGAAACTAAATTGAAGCTATGAATAGTATGAGTTCTCATCTTGGCACTTCTACAAAAACGATCGCGTTATTGTGTTTTTGTAACATTGTTAGAAAGTCCATTTTATTTCTGGAACCCCCTATCTTACAGTTTGATTATTACATTCAAAATGTTCTCTAAAATGTTCCAATGCATTGGAAATGCATAAATTATATGTGGTCTTGTAATAAAACAATGAACAGTGTTATAAGTTTCTAAAGCTAAGCAGGGATAGGCTCACGATTACAAAAAAAAAAAAAAAAAAAAAAAAAAAAAACCCGAAACCTTTAATAGATTGGAGAAAAGACCCTGTTTGGAATGCACACCAAACAATCGGAGGGAGGCTTGACTGATGAAACATTTGGAGCAAATTGGAAAAGATTTAGTTCCATTGAGGAAGCGAGTCAAGATGCCTGCCTGCCTGCTACACTGAAAGATCAGGAAATATCCCAGACGAATGTCATTGACGGACTGGCAGAGAGATCAGGTTGCTATTATGAGGTGCGACGCACATTTAAATTTGAATTATGGCTCAATAATCGTTAGAGGGGTCCATAGAACTGATAACTCACAGGCATTCTCATTTTAGTCAACATGTATTCCGTCTCGCTGACAGCTAAGTTTTCAAGAGAAGGTATTTATTATGGATGAATCTCTAGGGACAAACCATTTAAGCTTATTTAAAATACCCACTTGCGTATTGTTCCTCTCTTTGACTGATAGATAGGTAATAAATTAACGTCGCACTTATATGCAACATGTAGGATATGGGCAACGGATATCGTCATTTTAAACCTCGGTCAAGAGACGAGGAAGACACTTAGCAACTCCCTCTCAAAACCATAGTAATGGGCGGACTAGAAGTCTCGACATATTTAATATACTTCAACACCTCTGCTCGGTTTGTCTTTTGTGGAATCAGGTAATGTCCGAACACTCTACAAATTGGATAAATGTTGAATAGAGCTGTCATATTTGACACTGTACCAATTATTACAGAGCTCAGAGTTTCCGCAGTCGTCAAAAAAATAGCGACACCCTGAATAATTCTCGCAATGGTCATCATAACTAGTTAAAATTGATATCAAGTTAATGGTTCAAAACTAACTATTTTATGATGCTCATGGATTAAATAACTCAATGAACATATTTCACTCCCATAAAATATTTTTTTCATTACGGAACTGATTTTCATAACTGTTTTTAATAATTCATATTTTTCATATTAATTTTTTCGTTTAAATATTTGAAGTTTGGTGCAAAACGCTTCGAAAACAGTTCGGTTAGGACAAGTGTTTGATGCATCCAATTCCCATTGCAGTATAATTTTTGTACCAATTACCATTCCCATTGCAGTATAATTTTTGTACCCCTCAGCAGAAAAAAAAAAAAGGGGGGGGGGTAGGGGACGGATTATAATTTGAAAATTAATAAGGTTAATTAATTAATCTCTTATCATCACAAATTAGTCCTCTGTGACCCATAAGATATCCTAATTTTTGATTAATCTACCATTTATTACAAGGTACGGTAAAGTCTCTTTAATCCGAAAGTCGACGGATCGGTACATTGTACACTTCGGCACTGTCTGAGCAGTTCGCTTTTGCATACATTCGCGTGGATTCTGGCACCAGTCCCCATTGACCACTAGGTCACAACAGAGGGCTGCTCGCATTTTTGTCCTGTATTTATCATTGCGGACAGTTTCCATTTTAGTACAGTGTAAATTTTCTTGCGGGTTAGATGTCGTGTTTGCACAATATTACAAATGTGTATCTATTTATGCGTGTGTGATTATTTATTAACTTCGCATTTAATAGAATACGAGGGCTTTTGGAGACGGACCAAGAATTTGAGAACCTCTGTCAGGTAAAGAAGACTACACTTGAGCTTCCACCCCACTCTCCAAACTCCAATCTTATGACAAAGAGAGGAGAGCCGCGACTGATTTAACGTGCATCAGCCCCTCTACACGGTGTGCCTTTAATAGCATCAGAACTGGAACTCACGACTCGATGGAAATAACGCCGGCCGCGAGTTCGCGACCACATGACCACAAGTCTATAGTGGCAACAAGTTGTATAAATACAGTGTGCTGTAGAGGCTCGAAGCTCAGCTAGTATCTTTCAAATATTAATAAATCTAATAAGCGTAAGCCTATGATTAGAGTAGCTCGTTGGAACTTGGTTTAACAATCATATTGTATGAATTTTTCTTTTGTGTTGTGTTTTTATTAGAACACAGAAATCTTCAATTAAATTAAAGTTCAGTGCTTAAATTAAATTTTGTAGTAATGAGAATGATGACATATTTTATCGGATATTTTAATCTTCTTACAGAAGCAGAATATGATTAAGCACATGAAAAATACGTGTTTCAATCTTACAAGTTCTTACTCTGGTATCCTTGTTAAAACTAAACTCTCATTCCACAATCTGTCCCGAACGCACGCCGGTTACTATAAAAAATACATTATACGATCGAAACCACTTTGTTATCATCCATACGTCTATATTTAACCTATTTAATCTTTTTCTTTTGTGGATAGACTTGCTTTCCTGTTAGAAATAAAACAAAAAAAAAAAATGAGAGAAAAAACAAAACAGAATTCCTCTGTTACAGATCATTAAACAGATATTTCCTTTTATCTTAAGCTGGTATTAGAAAAGAAACCTGAAATGGAACCAGAATCTTTCTATCGGTTCCTTCCTGCAGAAGATACCCGATATATCGATTCCTTCTGCCCTCTAATAGAGCCGGCCAAAACGATGACCCGTGATTTTATCCATTCCATAAGAGAAGGTTCCCAACGATAGTTGCCTTTGCTTCCACACCAGTGCAATGGGTTTAGGATAGCTTTTATTTCGATCCGTGAAAACAAAATGTGGGGGTGGTTTTCGATTTCGCATTCGACGTCTGTAAAAGCATCCGATCTGCTGCCTATCGATGTTGCTGATGTTCGTAGGGTCTTGAAACGGAATTTGCTATATTTTTTATGGATGGCGCAGTAGCAATGCATTTAGACCATAAACAAAATCCGCTCAATTTGTTACGTGCACCTTTTACAGTAATATTATAAACTAAGCATTTCTAAATGAAAGCATAGGTCATGGAATCATTATTGATTCAATACTTTTTTAAAATTAACTTCGAAGCAGCCCGTGTACTGGATCTCGTAAAGAGTTCGTGACTTAGAACCGTTTTGGATTGTAAAAGAAGGAAAATGTGAAGAAAAAACCTTCGAAGTATCGATATAAAAGTAGAATTCTAATTTAGAACAGTTAAAGTCAAACTAGGTGGCCGCGGTAGCCTAGTGGTCATGATCGCAAAATTTTGGAGAGGGGGATCACTTGACCGAGGTTCAGAATTATGAGGTGCATCGCCAACAGCCCTCATATTACTTCTCAGTGATAAACAATCAGAACGACTAATTTCTCTCATTTAACCATCTATCACGGAATGAGAGTTTTGAGATCTTTTAATATGCAGTACTCCCTTTGTAATGATTTTAAGATTTTTAGAACAATTTAACACAACATTGGGTTGCATTTGAGCATATTTGTGGAATCTAGATCAACAATTATCACTTGTATATAATTTTTAAAAAATGGAGAAAAATAGCTTTAAAACCTTACACATTGTATAAAATGCGATCATGTATGCATATGTGTCTCACTTTAAAAAATGCTTAATTTTATATTAATTGATCACAAATGCAATATTTAATTATTAACTACAGAAGAGAAATGAATTCCTTATGAAAAAACAACAACTAACATTTGATTACTTGAATCTCTCTGGAGGGAAATGATAATATTTATGTTCGATTCCTGCCCCCCCCGTGGTATGCTTCGTTCAGTTACGTATTGTGAATCTCTGGAGGAAATGTATAATATGTTATGTTCGATTCACCCCCTCTATACAGCAATATTTCAAATACATGTTAGAGTCCTTTTCAAATTTCGATGTTGACAGTGTTTATTAAATTTCAAGCTTTCAAAAATGCTTGAATTGTTTGTCTCTAAAACATTTTCTTTTACTGAATCAACTAATAACAACAATCAAAATAAATAAATACTTTTATATTCTTCAAGTATTCTAAAGCGATAGAACATCCTAATAACACTTAGCAAATTGATTGCAACATTATTTTTGAAGGAATGAGAAAAAAAAAAAAAAAAAAAAAA
>BMAW01041543.1:1298635-1348254 GCA_019974015.1 Nephila pilipes | reverse complement strand
TGCAACATTATTTTTGAAGGAATGAGAAAAAAAAAAAAAAAAAAAAACAGCTGCTTTTATCTTTTCATAAAAGGGATTTATTTCAAGCGATTTCATTCATTTGGTTCAAAACAACTAATTTAAATGTAAGACAAAGGATGGGATGCTCGTTCTTTCTCTTATTCCGGAGACTTTGAGGGTCCTCGCAGCACAACGGTCCCTCTGTTTAGGATTTTTTGTGCTCCATCGATCCATGAGGGATCCTTAAGTGCTTTTGCTTTGTCCTTTTGATCTACGCACAAAAGGAACAATGTGTGATGGTACATCAATCCTTTCTTTCATTTAAAAGACGAAAAGAAGAGAGCCTTTCGTTGACTAAAAGTGTCTCATTTATGACTTTAGAACGCGAGAGACGTGCAAAAGAGCTTTAAGAATATTACGCAAAGAAGTGATTTTTGAAACAAAATCAGTCGATTCATTATGATTAAAAAAATATGAATCAAGGCGTGAATTTACTGCAAAGAGACGTTTAAACAGATGTTAAGAAACTATAAAATTTCTCTCTAGGTTCTTAATGACTTTTATAGTGAATGAAACATACGTCAATCTCTCTGTAACTAAATCAATGACTATTTTAAATAAAGAGGGATATTCGTAAGATAAATGTATGGGAACTGCATTTAAATAAAAAAATAGGATGTATTTAGAATAATACATCCTGATTAATTGCCTATAAACGTCGCACTTAGAAGTAACAAGGGAGATATAGGGAATGGACCTTATAATTTTCAACCCGCTCCAATGAAGAAAACGATATTTGAGTTGAAAATCCAATCTTCAAACTTCCACACCATCTAAAGGAGGATATTGAGCTCCAATTGACATAACATGCATTAGTTCTGTTACAAGGCGAAATGAAATCAGAATTTTAACCCACAACTCAACGGAAACACCACCTATCATGAGATCAAGATCATGACCACTTAGCTACTGTGAGCACGCTCCAGCTCTGGAACAATTATAACGAATAATTATGTTTAAGTGTAAGCAGAACTAAGATAGGATCATCAAAACTCATTGACATTCGTTCAATTGATTTATTGATGTCGTATTTCAATGCAGCACGAGGGCGACCGGACCACAGTCACGTTAATCGGACGACACGTGTGAGGTGGAATTTCATTCTTTTAATTTCTATACGATACCAAACGTGTGGACATTGAGCATGACAAATTTAATGTGAATGAGGAATGTGAATATATGATTTAATGTGAATATACGATGAGGCATCACTTACCAAGAAACTCGGGAAGTCCGGTTAAACCGAAGCGTGTTTAAAAGAAAAACACCATCCTTTTTCAAACCCCGTAGTAATTATTTTATTTCCAACAAGAGATTATTTTCAGCAATGCCTTTTTTCCGAAATACATAGACATTTACTACCAAAATAATTAACTACTAATTAGTAATCCCGTGACAATTTCATAATGATTCTCTAATGAAACAATTTCCTTTTTCATCGAACATATTTTCTATAGAATTTTTTAATCGGAGAATTGTATGATATAAATTTCCGGTTCAAATATTGCACTTAATAAATTTTAATTAGTGTGAAAGTATTATCTATACAATTAATTTTTCAATTTTTTTCATAAGCAATCAAGAACTTTTAATTAGTGTGTCCTTATCGAATACGCAGATACCAGAAAGGTACCACAAAGAACATTGATGGTCCTCGAACACCTCAGTAAAGGCATCTTTTCCTAGAAATTTCTGTCACTAACTAATTTATTAAGCGCTATCCGACAACGCGGAAATATTTGGAAAATACCATCAGCGCTCTCTCCCCATAATTTTGATCGAGTTCGCAGTCGAGAGATTTCATAGGGTATGCCATTTTGCATTGTTTGCAATTCCATTTCGACCAGCCGAATTATCTAACGTTTGTGAAGAGCATAATTCTCAAATGGACTATTGGTGTTCGATGAAGTGGCTGTGTGTAATGCAGTGAAACGACAATGAGTACTAAAATAGAGTAATTGGTTTGCGTAAGATGAAGATTGGAATTAAAGTCAATCCTTTTCGATTTATCTAAAGAGGCATGTCTTTACAGAAAATGTACATTGTAAATTCGGAATGTATATAATCATCCCAATACATATATCCAGTAAATATACAAGACCATTAAAATTTTTAATTTTGATTCATAGAAAAATAATAAAAAAAATCTTTTATTTCTGAAAGAAGGAATTCGAACAAATTACCCTTCACCATCAAGTTTCAAACAGCGGGATAGCCAATAGAAGATGTTGAAGGATGTCGAATAGCCCCCCCCCCTTCTAGTAAAAAAGGTAATAAATTGTTTTGTTCTTTTTCGTTTCTAGAAAAAATTTCCAACTATGCAGAATTAAATTTTTTCCAAAAACATTTCACATGCTTCTTCCTTCTTTGTCCCCACACTTTTTCTTATTATACATTTTTTTGGATCTAACTTTTTATTATTATAATGCAAAGAACCAAATGTAAATTTTAGTAACAAGTTACATTTTTTAAACAAAATGTTTAAATGAGAAACATATAGTATTAAAAACTAAAATGGCATAAATAATTTGCGTGTAAGTAATGCATGCAGGTAGATTGAGCAAATGAAAATTAAATAAAGATAATTTGAATATTAAACCATTACATATTAATAGAAGTTAACAGATCAATTGAAAAGTCCCCGGCTTGACACATAGATGACGCTACTAGAATTAAATCCATATGTTTTTTAGTTAGCCCTAACCCTCAAAAGATGCGTGTATAAGTTTGACAGCTGTCGGATCATTAGTTTGTGAATTATAGCATTTTGAGTGAAGCAACTTTTGTTATTGTGAAAAAAATGGATAAAAAGGAATTTCGCGTGTTGATAAAATATTGCTTTTTGAAGGGAAAAAATACAGTTGAAACCAAAACTTGGCTTGATGCCGAGTTTCCGGACACTGCCCCAGGAAAATCAACCATCAAGGATTGGTATGCTAAGTTTAGACGTGGTGAAATTAGCACCGAAGACGGTGAACGCAGTGGACGCCCAAAAGAGATTGTTACCGACGAAAACATTAAAAAAATCCACAAAATGATTTTGAATGACCGTAAATTGAAATTGAATGAAATAACAGACACTCTAAAGATATCAACTGAACGTGTACATCATATCATTCTTGCTTCCTCATCCACCGTATTCTCCAGATCTGGCCCCTAGCGACTATTTCCTGTTCTCAGATCTCAAAAGAATGCTCGCTGGGAAGAAATTTTCGTCGAATGAAGAGGTGATCGCCGAAACTGAGGCCTATTTTGAAGCAAAGGACAAATCGTATTATAAAAATGGTACCGAAAAGTTGGAGGGTCGCTATAATCAGTGTATCATCCTTAAAGGGAATTGTGTTGAATAAAAAAAAATAATTTTGCCAAAAAAAAAGTGTTTTACTATGGTAGGCCGGGGACTTTTCAATTGATCTGTTAAAACATGCATATACCTCAATTTAACTTTTTGTCTACAATCTCATAGTTGGGTTATCACATTCTTATAATTGACAACATTTATAAATATAAATCAAAGGTAGTATAAACGAAAGATTCATTTCAAAAATAGAACTTTTATTTTAGTGTTGATTGTTTGATAGTATATTGACGGGGTAGTTAAAAGCAACATAAAGGCCTCGTCATTTTGAACCTCATTTAAGCGACGAGAACAACACCAGACTGGAACTCCTTTCTCTTATCTACATACACCATGCTAACGAGAGGCCTTTGAGTTCCGGAAAATTTAATGTACATCAAAATTCCTACATGGCAGGTTTTTAAAGAAGAGTAAGTGTAAGTAACATTTGAGTTTTTTATGGCGCAAGACTCTTACTGATTATACTGCGCTAAGCAATGTGTAAATGTGAATAAGACGTTTGAAAGAAAAAAGATATAATTGGTTCGGAAAGGGTCGAAAGAAGAAAAAGTTCGAAAATAGAAAGAAAGATCACAAGGGTATTTTGGGGCGAAGTGTGATCCGCCCATAGATAAACAATGAACCCCATGGAAAAGAACACAACAGTTTCTCGGGTTTCATATATTTGCATTCACATAAAAATTGTAAGTTTCCCTGAGAAGGTTTCTTGAAGAGGAATATTACTCGACTGAAACTACGCCGGCCATGACCATTCGGCTACCACACGTTCGCAATTTCTCAAAGAAGATAAACATTTTCACGTAAACGACATTTCCATCATCTTTTGTGAAATATTTTCACATTGTTCTCAGCCACAAATAGTAAGGACTAGGGTATAGAAATCTTAAAGGCGTCATTAAACTTTCGTACTGTTTTTTAAGACGCCAGAACGTCTAATGGCGGACTTTTTCCTTCAAAGTACGACGGCTAAAAATCACATTTAGAAAGCAAATACGTCATTCCGAGCACAAAATAAAAACGATTTATTTCATCCCTCCGACACTAAGTTCTTACGCATAAAGTTTAAAAGACCAGCTTTCCATAAACGACGCGAATAGAAATTGTACGGGTCATGAAATCGTCCAAATTTTCTAAAATGGGTGAACTTCCTTCCGAGATACTGAGAAAAGTTCAAAGAGAGAAATACCTTTTTCTTGGCTAGACTTCCAAAAACCTTTACTTTTACTCTTTTTCTTAAAATGTCCCTCCCCCTTTCGACTCTTAAACTTTGCTCGTATTTCATCCGAGCAATTCTTCATAGGTCATAAACTCGCAAAATCTTCTGCCCGTGCAACAACCTCTCTCATTAAGCTGACAAGGGTGCACTCCACCCCCTTTTTGAGAGAAATGGAAAACTCTAGTATGGCCCAATGACCGTCTATTTACGAGTCTAACGACTTACAGTTGAATTTGAAAAAAAAAAAAAAAAAAAAAGGTAAAATCGAGCTGATGGGAGAGGAAGTGGAGGAGTAAATACGAAAGAAATGCGAAGTTTGTCTTCTCAAAGTGGCAACGGTTATTTATAGACAGGTAAAAGTCTCCGTGGAGGGCATGAGGGAAATTTTTCAGGAATCGGTTTATGGCAAAAAGTAATCGAGGCATGAAGTAGGTAAGCAAAGCAATATATACTTTTGAAACGTCTCTTTTGTTTTTTAAGAGAAAATAATGGTTCTCAAATGTGTTTGTTAAAAGGAAAATTTTTCTTATTGGATCGATGTTTCCACGCAAGCACTTTGACAAGGTAACTTTTGACATTCTGCTTTTCAAGTACAAAGGCTTCTTTGTGCAATGTATCGCATATATTTGTCCTCGAACCATACGAAAAGAAATCAGAATTTTGAAGTTGTGATCACTCAAGGAATAAGAAAATTGTGGTCAATGTACAGAGCTGGACTTAAAATATTCGAGCTTCGATGAATTGAACTTTATTTTCTGCTCCAGAACAGGTTCAAGTCCTGTATCCACCAAAGAGTCATCTTGTGGTAAGGCTGGTACACGTCAAATTTGCCGAAATTCAAATTCCTCACTTATAGAAATGAGAGTTACTGTTCTTCAAGGCCATGGTAGTTGCTTTGTTCCTAAGTGCGACATTAATAAACAATTAATTATGTTCTTTTAGAAGAAATATAATCTTAGGTGTTCCAATTCATTTTTAAAGAATTAATCCTTAACCTGTTCTTTCGTTTACCTGCTCTTTAGATTTTTATATTCAGGCAGAATCAATACGATTTCAGATTCAGACAGAATCTCTATATATTTGATTAATGCTTACAATTGAAGAAGTATGAATTTGGTTAATTTTCTCAAAAATCTTGTTTTATATTTTGTAAGGCACCATTTTCTAATTTTATGAACATACAGGGATAATAAATATCATTTGGTAATGTCTCAGTGCAAGAATTTTTTAAAATTACATTTATATATTCAACATAAATTAAGTGAGCCCAAACTATAATTAGTGCTTACATATGCATAAGAATATAAGATTTACTTATATATATATATATATATATATATATATATATATAATTATGTGTATACATAATAATATTAATTCAGTACAAATATAAACCACTATTTAAAAATTGCAATTAAATTAAATATAAACAACCTTAATCAGCAAACATAAATCAAAAGAATAGAAATGCAGAGAAGTAAAAATGGAGATAATGTAACACTGTTCCACACTTTGGTGAGAGAGAAGTGTGTTCTTAACAGTTCCACGAATTCAACCATCACATCTTTAGCAACAAAATTATCACTAAAGGTATGAACCAAGAAAAAAAATAACAATAAACACAAAAATGAGCAGAAATTCATCATTAGAAAAATTCAAAAGTTAACTAATACATTTAATCTCCAAAGTGAATAAAATTAAATTTAAAAATAATATTATAATAATAATTCTTAATACAAACTTTTACAAACTATTTTTTAAACTAAGAACAGTTTAACTTTTACCTTTATTACAAATTTATTTTTCACCCCGAATCCAACATAGCACAACCCCACTGAGTAATTGATTGAATGATTATATATTAATATATATTTACTGAAAAATAATTACAAAACCATAATTAAAAATTCATATCAAGTAACTATTTAAAAATTTAATAATTTTTGAAGTGTATAAATCAACGCAATTTAAATTAAATAAAAATAAATCTAAGGAAAAAATAATACTAAAAAATATGTGTTTCAACATGTTGGCTAAATTTAAAATTAAAGTAAAAACTCTAATGAAAAACTTATAAAGAAAGAAAGTAGAAACATAGGCAAAAATTATTATAAAATGTGTACAAATTATTAAAATATAAAAATACGTATCCTTAAAACTACTCAAATATATAGTATTACAGCAAAAACCATAAGCATTATAAAGGTTAAGAAATTTAAGCAAAAATAAAAAAAATAGAAACGTATAAGAATATTAAAAAAATAGACTTAAATTTCTAAAAATTTCAAATCTAATATTTAAAAATAAATATGACCTGCAGACAAATTAATAATAACATAAAAATTAGTTTATTCCATAATTTTTGTATTTTAATTTTCTTTTTAAAATTAATACATAATCATCATATTAACAAAGAAATTATTTAAGTTATTTTTAAAATTCAGAGGCAAAAAACTAATTTGATATTTTTAGTAAAATCTATATAAAATATTCCTAAATACATTTAAGATAAAATTGCTGTAAAAGAATAGAACTTTATTACTATGGAAATATTAATTATCTATCTAGTCAAAAATATTACTAGAAATACAATTATTAACCATCTTTAAATTAATATGTAAAAATATGTTTCATACGAATTTGCATTACTTTTAATCAGATTTAAATAACATAAATAAAAAGATACATCTTATTTAAAATCTGAGTTGGAATTCATTGGAAAAATATCATCAATATATCTGAATAACTAGAGAAATTATTATTGTCAATAATATTATTTCATGGAAATATAAATAAATATTGGCAAGACTATTAGTAATAGTAGGATCCCTAAGAATTATACCTTGAATTTTTTTATAATTTTTATCATTATAACTAAAATAATTTTCTTTTCTTAAAAAAAGATTAATAAGAAATATAAATTTCTCTTAATATATAGAACTATTAATTTTTTTATTCTTCAAAATTAATCAAGATTATATATTTTATAAATATTTTTGTAGCAATTCTCCTTTCAGCTCTTGCGCCATAAACTATATTCATTCACTATTCAACTTCGATCCGCAGTTGCATTCGACCATGGTCGACAGATGAAGTCCACCAGCGTGCCGTGCCCAAATTTATTTTCCAAGAACTCATGCAGGTAAGCAGGAACAGATATGAATTGGATTCTCTTCCTCATAACATATAAACCTCTCGCTAAGCATAAAATTCGAGATTGGATTTTTGATTTTTCCAGTTGCTACGTCTTGTATCTTAATACTCTTATTAGCCACCCAAGGGGCTATTGTTTTACTATGAAAGGTTTTGTTGTATTAGATCACTTTTCCATTTTTTATCGCTTCCTTCAATTTTAATTACATTTAGCTTAAATATATTCAATTTAATAATTTATCGTTTCTCTTAATTTTAATATTGGAAAAGTTTACTATTGTTCATTTCTCAATATTTCATCGTTTACTTTAATTCTGATATTCAATTCAGTAATTTAATAATGATTCTTTTTAAGAATCGCACCTTGGGAGGCTAAATCTGTTTTTGTTTGTCAAAACTTTGCATAGAACTTTTATACATTATTTTTTTATAATTGTTTGTTTTTTTACTCTTCCAGAATTAATTTGCAGAACAAAAATTTCGAGTTGAGATTGTGCCTTACTCTTTATCGTGTATTTTCTATGCAACATATTTTGGTGGAGGTTTGGAGTTCGTCCGGTTTGCAAATCCAAGTTGAAGCTAAAGAAAAATGACTGATCGAACAATTTCTGATCACACTAAGCCGAAATTTCCAGTTCTTCCCATCATCTATCCAGTGCCGTTAGTAATATACCAGCTGCCTAGGAAGCCATGCATCTTTTCCGTTGACGACCAATAAGATGCTAGTAAATGGTTCAAGGACTATGAACGGATCGCATCGTTTAATCGAAAGGGTGAATTGATGTGTTTGACGAGCGTCGTCTTCTACCTCGCTGGAACAACTAGACTATGGTTGACAATAATGAGGACACATTCTTGAATTGGGGACCACGATCAGAAACTATCTGAACAATTCATTTTGGTTGGTTTTATTAACGTTGCACCAGAAGCAACAACCTGGGCTATTGGCGAAGGACCTGGTCGTAACATAATTTAAAACTTCGGTCAAGTGACGAGGACAAAACATGAGAAGCATCCCCTCACCTAACTTCCGCACCACATCACGGTAAGACTTTGAGCCTCGACAGATTTAACGTGCATCATCCCCGGCTACATGGCGGGTCTCTCGTGGCTTCGAGATCACGACTCGATGAAAACCATCGGCCGCAAGTCTACAAACAGGATTACTAGACTACATGAGCCCCACCACGTTATGCAGTAAAATTTATCCAAGACGCCGAGCTGAAAGGTGTTTACTTGAAAATATGCAGCAAACTGACGAAACGTCCAATTCGTACATTTCAGGATAATCTTGCTTTAGGCAGAAAAGTGAACCCTTCCATGCAAGGAGATGAGATCGTAGCTCATCTGATGAAGATGATCGCAGAAGATTTGTACCAGATACTTCTAGTTCAGGGCTATAAAACTGTTGATGAATTCGTAAAATGCTGCCGACAGATTGAAAACCTTAAATGTAAACAGATCGCCAGAGACTACCCAATGTTTGTACTTTGTCAGTCGATGCAGACATGGTTGATTTAAAATCCGTGGTACGTAACTTGCTTTCATTTAATCTTTGGCCTAGGGGTTTCAGCGCAACATTCGTAAAGTAGATTTTGGACTTTTCTAAGACAAGAATATATAAGACTGGCATTGAAAGTTCAGTCCAATCTACTGGCACACAGCCCTTGAATGTACTGAAATTCCAATGGAACAAATTTTATGTAGAGTAACCAGGGCCTCGCATATTTTTTGTGACGTTGCAGTAGATTTATAATTTGAATTTTAAAATAAGGATTTTAAGTTTAAAACAATATTAAAAGAAAATCAAGTTCAGAATTCTTTCTGCCGCTCAAAACCTTTGTCGTACATCCCTCGAATTCAACACTATCAATTCTGAAACATATTTAAATATGGTGAAAGTAATTATGACAATGCAAATATGTATAAACAAAGAAGCATTGCAGTATCATATTGTCTAAATTTATTTGCATCACACGAGTATCTCATTTATTCAAATATTTAAATACAGGAATTTTTTTAAAAAAATAAACACATTGAAAACGAAAGACATAGCCTACATAGAAAAAATAATTCCATACAATTTTGCTCTCACACATTCATTTTTTTTCTTACATTCTCCTGAGAATATTGTTCTTGGATTTGGTTAACAAAACTTGAAAAAGGAGTTAAAGGTGTCTATTCTAACACCTGGGTGTATGCAGAAAAACGACATAAGAGATTTCTTGATATTTTTCTCGAGCCAACTTTCTCCTGTTCTTCTATCTCAACATTTTTTTAAATGATTGATCTCATAGGCCATTTGTTCTGGTCCCCCAGGAGTGCCAAAGGAAATGTTGGGATTGCAATTGTTTATTAACGACGCAATGAGAAGCAACACGAGTGCTAAGAAATATTTGGGAAATTGGAAAACATAATTTTACAAATTTTTTTTACGGATGCTGATATACTGTAACATTCAAAAAACGCAACGTTTCTTTAACTTAAAAACTTTTTTCGAATTTTTCTTTCGCACCAAAAATATTCCCTTTTCCTGCTTTTTATGATCTCTTGAGAAATTCACGCCGCCAGCTCTTGACAACTTATTTCAAAGCATTATTTGGTATTTTTGAACGCAATGATGTCAGTGTTCATACAACTTATTTAAGTCTGCCTTCGCCTGATGTCTTAGGACAGAACTTAATCGTATTTTCAGACAGAAAAAGACAATTCCCTTATAAATTTCTGACGTTGTAACTCATACATCCATTTAATACATCATGTCTTGAAAATTTCGAAAAGCTCCATAAATATACGCAATTTTTCCTTTAAATATGTTAAGTTTATATTTAAATTTAGTGTTATAGTTTGGGAGACGAAATGTAAAACATATTTCTTAAGAGAAAAAAGTCCATTCCGAGAGAAATGAAGGGTGTAGTAAAAATATGCTGCTTTGTGGAGCCGTGGTTCTCAGTTCGCGGAGCACTGATGTTATGTGAAGTCATTTTAAGTGTTTCATGAAAAAATCAAGTAAGTAACTAAAAATTGTTTCAAAAGATAATAGCCGCTCAAGAATTTTTGTATGGAATTGTAATTAGCAAACGCGATGACACACGAAAAAAAATTTAGTTATACTATGCCCTATTAATAGAGATACAGATTTTGTAATGCCCCGGTTGTAATTCCATCAACTTAGTGTTCCGTCACTAATTAATAAAGTTCAATCAAACAAGAATCAGTCACAAATCTCTGACTTAACTTCTTCGATAATATCCAAAATACAAAACATTTATCATCGAACAGGTCCCTACACGAATTTAAATAACATCATATAAAGTCCCCAAGAAGTTAGTTGAACGAAATTGTGCTAAGAAAACACTGTTACAGCTTTAAGGGGCAGTAGGGCAGATTAAAACGATTGAGAATTGCATGGCAACTCAAGATCGGAAACGTCATACGTTGCCAGGTGGCACTGTTGAAGAGAGCTCAGAAAAGGAAATACTTTATTTGTTTTTCATTCAAATTGTAGTCACCTTATTTGTACAACGTTATACAAACAAGAAACTAGAAGACATGCGCTTAATGCATGGGAGTGACTGATGACAATGTACAAACAATACAACGACAGTATTGGAAAAGTTTCCTTGGATACATATACCGCGCAGTCATTTGGGTCAGCATGTGCATCGTAATTTGTGCAAAGTCGAATGTTTAAGAGATGACAGGCTTAATGAGGGCAGTCCACGAGTGATACTTACACACCCCGTGGAAGTGTGTGATTTGGTTAACAGAATGGATTGGGCACGGTGGACCTGTTGCCCGATCTCCACGTTCTCTCGATTTAAGCATTGTGCATTCCTTTCTACTCTCTCCCTTTTTAAGGGGGAAGACACATTAATATATTGCGTATAAAACTCGTGGAGTCTGAAAAGGATTGGGTAGCAAGAACCATCTGCATTGCAGCGAATTGACAAAGAAATCCAAGCGTTTTTGACGAACAGTTGTCCTAGGACGAAAATAGAGAAGGATCTCTAAGGTATTCCGGGGGAATGTCATCCATGTTTACCAAAAAGTAAACTCCATAGGATAGATTAAGGTCACTAGGATAGCTCGTGGTTATGATTCCCTAAAGAAGGTATCTTCCATTCTCGTGATGATTCGAATACATATTTCTTCTGAGAGAAGTATACATTCGAATCATCGCAAGATAGAAATGTTGACATATACTATTGACCTTCAACTTTAGTGTGATCACTGAATCCGTAATAGGTGAGTGATAGAACAGTGGATTAATAGTATAGTATTTATTAAATAAGAAGTCAAAATATGCTTGTAAACTATTCGGAATGAAAAAAAAATTCGAAAAGTTTTACTTTCCACATGATTAGAGAAAGAAATTGTTCTCACTTAACAATACTACCCTAATAACACTAACTGATGAATGTTAAAATTAAGTACCCCGACTCTCCAAAAATGACGAAAGCTCTATGTGAATTTCATGAGGAATGTAATGTACGATGGTGGTTCATAAAGCCTTATTTTCAACGACAAATGGCGTTGTTAAGTTAAACTAGTGTTGCTATTGCGTGCTACCGTCTGTTAAATGAGAACAGAAAATTTGAAACTGATTCATAGGTTAGTTTTGGATGCTATGGTGTCGAGTTGCTGTCGTCATTTTGCGTCGAGTTGTCACCGTCGATAAGATTAGTCATTACATATTCATAGGAAACCAAGAAATATTAAATCAATGGGTTGTTTCTAGTGAATCTGTTCCAAAAAAATGCGAACGAAAAAGTTATGGCGACAAAAGAGAGGGAGACACAACTCTCTTGTAATGGATTTGCAACCGAAAGTTAGCAGTTTTGGGCTTGATCCTTCCAAAAACCGTCATGTAGCGGGTTTGGAGAACATTAAATCTTTCGGTTTCCTAAGTCTTCACGTTGGTATGATGAGAAAGTTAGGATGTACAGCTCAGGTATCTTTATCGTCATTTGACTGTAATTATAATCACGGGGTCAGTTGTTGATAATCGTCGTGCAGTTTTGTCGAGAATGGCTCAAAGAATAAATGTTTTCTTACGAAAAATGAAGTTGCTACGGATTGTTGGTGTTATCATGTGTGTTGCCATATTTTAAATGGCACCAAAATAGATGTGACACTGATTCATGGTGTGAGTTGGTTTTAATTTGTCAGCTATTTGCTGCCGAATTAAAATTTGATCGATGCCGTGTTGAGTAGTTACCACTGAGGAGACTTGAATTCATCATTATACACTGGAAGCCAAGCAACATTCAAAACTTGTTAATTCCAGTGAATCTGCTCCAAAGAAAGGGAAGACGATCTCATCATTCGTAAAAGATATGTCAACGAATTTTTGAGATGAGAAACTCATGGACTTCTTAGAAAAATCGATCAGTGGACAACATTGCAGTGAGTTATCACTTTTTCCATTCGTAGTACCCCATTACCATTGCCTCATATTATGTTAAATGAAAATTTAATGCAAGTCAAAATTCTAGAAAAGGTCTCGAATGAGTCAGAAAATAAATAGGATATTTTTTGTGACAAATTACTGTACCAAATCCAGCCATACATAGAACTTGCAGAACTATGATTACATAATAATCCTCAAATCAAATAGCCATACAAGATGCCGGATAACACGGGAAGCATCTGTTGCATCATCAAAATGTCATCTCTTTGAAAACACTGTGTCAGGAAGATTATTGCAAATGAAATATTAAACACCGTAAGGAAGTGCACGTTATACTTGGTACATAACCATCAACTCATCACGTGCTTTAGAAATTTTGGCAGAACAATTAGTTAAGTACCAGGTATCTTTAAATTATTAGATTTATTTTAATATTTCAAGATATAAAGAAACTTTAAAATGTTTGACAAGATATATTTAATTGCTTCAAGAAAGCACTATGAGGGAATGACTCACAAATTTCGTGGTAGTGTTCAATTTTAGAGCAAGTGATTTTTAGTATCTTATCCATATACACCTTTGAAGTTCGAGAGAGACGAGCATAAGAATATTATGCAAATCATTTCCACAAAATTACACTAAAAAGTGACTCGGAGAAAAGTATGGAAAGCGTCGAGTGTAGAAAATGACACAGCTTCGTCCGATTTAGCAAACTGTTGGCGTTAATTTAATATCCATATCCCAGCAGATACCTCGCATAGTCAAGAATCAACAGTTTTTAACAAATGTTTTTGCTTTAACTACAGTGCAATCATATTTTATGACAAGATGGTTATGACAAAAAAAATCATTGTATTGCCTTGAATACATCTCAATTCAAACAACGTCATAACGTTATTTGAATTGAGAACTTCACCTTATGAATGAATCATGACTTATATGAATTAGCATAAGAAATGTAGCGAATAGGAAATGGTGAGATCGGAGGCATTCGTGTAATAAGATGAAATGAGTGTGAAGTGATCTTCTAAGAGTAAGATTTGACTCGGATTCTACTTATAGAAGTACATTTTTAGTTTTCATCTTATTTTTTTGCTATCATCCAATTTATTGGTAAGTAAGTTCCTGTTACTAAGAAAAGCAAAATTTTGAACTATAACCATTGGCTTAGGGTGCGATTTAGTAAGCGCTCCTCATTCAAAATGCAGGGAGATTTTTGATCATCCGAAAAGTTTAAATAAATTTAGATTTTCTTAAATGACAATTTCTTGACTGACTCTGAATTGACAATTTTTGATCGATTATTTATTGTATCTCGATTGTTAATAACCGCTCCCACTCTTTAATAATGAAGTAGAGTCGTTGTAATGTCCACTCTTCATTACACAGCTCTTGCGCCATATCTCAATCGACTTAACAACCACCGACCTCCAATTGGAAACGAGCAAGAACGAACAAAAATACTTTATCACTGGAGAATAGACAAAATTACTCTCTCGCTCGAAGCCCTATAAACTCCAAAATCCTAGAATATACCAAAGCTTACCAAGTACAGCTTACCAAGTACAGCTTACCAAATCATTCGTTCTGAATTCAGCAGTTCTCACTACCTGCAGCTTCGTAGCTTGATACTTTAATTAGAAGAAACTACAATCCACAAAACTAGTTAAGGTACTTCAATCCGAATTATAAATCTCTATCAGCAAGACGTTTAATCCTCTATCTCCCTTTTATTTCTATTTCATTTATATATCATTATCTCTAATTCACTCCTACCTTTATCATATTTACCTAATCACGTTTCATTTGGGTTGGAATGAAATTTGTAATTTTATCGATTCAAATTATTATAAAGCCCCCAAAGTTTGTGAAGAGGAAATAGCGAATAACCTACCGTCACAGTAATACAATTGAATTCGCTTCACTTTAAAATGAACTCGATAATATCTGGACAAGTTATTTTATTAGATTCCTATATAACTGGCAAATGTAAGTTACACAAAAGAATTAACACAACGCTTCTAAGATCAAGATAAAAGATATTCAGATTATGAAAAAGATTCTTAAAAAATTTATTCCACTGCTTTTTCAAATAAGAACAACTCAGCCAATATCCATATGAACCTGACTCTACTAAAAAGTCGAATGAAATGCAGAGAGGTAAAGCCAAAGTACAAAGCAGTAAAATGTAAATTCAACCATATATTTCAAAGCATGAATTTTAGAATAAGGCAAAATAATATTTTTTTCAGATGCGGAATTTAAAAACTCATAGTCCTTTCCAGTAGACTGCTCTAAAAGATCGGATGCAAACATAGTGTGTGTATAGACGTAGTAAGATTTGAAACATTTTCTATGGCTGTGTTTTCAAATACTAATAATGTTATAGTATTTCTCGGAATGTAAACATTCCATTTTTATTTAGATGGTTTTCATGTTTATTCTACATCATAGTATATCCAACTCGGGATATATACAGAAAAAAATATTTTAAGCTAATTTTGTGAGGTAAGAAATGGATACATATAAAAATACATATGCTTACATCTGTTAGAAAGTGGTTTATAAATCTCAGTAAATTTGTAAACAATTAATTTGATTATTATTCGCAATTCCACATTTTGTTTCAAAGAAAATGTTACAATTAGAGAGAAAAGTTTTATTAGACCGAATCTAACTACTAAAGTTTGTATATGAGGATGGTTCAAAAATTACTTGTTTCTGACAACAGATAGAGCCGTTAAAACAAGGTTTTGATCGTTATGTGCTGCCATGTGTTAAACAGTGCCAAAATAAATTTTACGCTGGTCCATAGGTTAGATTAGATTCGGCAGCCATTTGTTACCAAATTAAAATTAGATTGTTATTCTGATTATTGATGAAACTTAAATTATACATTGAAAGCAAAAATCAAAATTTCTAGTTTCAATTGAATCTGCTCCAAAGTGAAAATAAGCTTCCGGATCCTTGAAAGGCAAAAAGATTCAAAAATACTATAATGAGTCACCCCATTCTCCTTCCTAACATTGGTCTTTTTGAGCTACCCTAGTATAATTTATTACATTTTAACAGACTTCATGTAATTATATTTCTTATAAAAACACAAGATTTAATAATAACACACGGCATGCACAAATCGATATCACAAATTTAATATTATAGAACAGGCCCAATGGGTAAAAGCACAATGGTGTGCCGTATTGTTACAAACTCTAATCAAAAAATTTTGAATTTTTAAAAATAAAATTTGTCTCTTAGCTTGAAACAAAATTTACTGAAAATGAGTATCTCTTAACACATCCTTTGATGGTCCTTTTAACACATCCGTAACACAATCAACACACAAATCATTTTTAGGATTCCATAAGAAATAGAAAAAAAAGAAGAAAACCGCCCAAAAATTAATAATCTCAATAACAGAAACACACCATTTTTTTAGCTACCTAAAATCAATTGCATATAGCTTGGGTTCATTTTGACTTACAAAAGGATTCAACTCCATTCAAATTATTTTGAGTATCATAGTGAATATTTTATGCCGCTGTTAAATTTTGAATGACGCCATGAAGTTTGCGGATCGCCATACAGATCAGGACCTCTTGTAAAATATCGGAAAATATTGATATGAATTTTAAACATGACATTTCAAACATTTGAATCCTGTTAGTGGATATTGTTTATAATTTGAATGAAAGTAATTTCTTGTCTTGTATATGGGCAAACAGTTGTCGAATATATGTACATACTTGCGGTGCTTGGTGCATTCTTTAACTCGGCAACATTTCATAAACATGATAAAAAGAGTAACTAAATGTAAATTTTCCTTTAAATTTGCGAGTCTATACATGAGAGTGAAGAATCATTTCTCAAAATAAATCAGGCAATATGGTAAAAAGTACCGAGTGCCCTAATGCAAAGTTGCTTCTTTAATTTTTAACTAATCACCTATGGATATAAACGCGCTTTAATAAAAGTAGTTGAATAATATTTCTAGTTCTAATTCATGAATATATAAGTTTATCTCTGCTGAACAAAAGTGATAACAAGTGTTTTAAATCAAAATTAATTTGAAATTACAAAATAAATATTCAAGTTGTAAAAACCTTTGAAATTACTGTGACTGAAACTATAATTAGAAATACCTAACATAACATTTGGTTATAATTTGGAAATTATGATTTTAAAACTTAAATTTATAAGACTGAGAACTAATTTAAATCCAGACTTAAGCAAGGATGATAATGTTTTGAAATGGTGTCATGGTGAAAGAGAGACATTCTTGAAATTGTCTCTCAGAATCTACATTACCCAATTAAAGAACCCAATTTTGCGTAACATTTTTCCGAAGCGTTCTTTTAAAACATTCAGAACATTTTTCAGAGTTTAAATACTCCATTCCTTATTCGAATAAATGAAATGTGTGACGCGATTTCCTACAAATATTTTCTCAAAACGCATAAGTTGTTCTAAATGTAAATGTTGGTAAAGAATACTGCATTTTGTACGGTTATTTCGAATTAGTATCATTGTAACTCTATTAGAAAAAAGTTATACAAACATTTGAGACTTCGGCTCAAATGTATTACACTAAAATTGCTAAAATTTCGATTAGAACTCTTACCAAAAGTTCCAGTTTCTTAAAGCTCTTATACACTTGCGAGATATCGAGCTCGGGAACCGGCGTCGTTCTTTGAAATGATGCCGACCTCATCTAAACAGCTAGTTTCCTTTTGTGCTCATAGAAATCGCAATAGGAGATGCGTGAGCAGATTCCAGGTGCTCAGCTCACAAGAGTACACGTAGATTAACGTTCCACTCAGATAGAAAGAGTGTTATTAAAATTAAAATTCATCTGGGCATCGTTATAGATTGAAATAAAATTTATAATTGATACAATTTGCATAACTTACAATTGATACAATTTGCATTTATAATTGATACAATATTTTAACAAGAACTCGAAAGATGACCTAAAATAAAATAATATACGAAATTTCTTAACTAGTGCGAGATCTCATCCTTTTCTCATGTTCTTCTAAAAGTATGTTATTTTGAAAGCTACTTTTAGTTCACTCTTAAAAGTGCTAATCGGTCTCGATGTTGCCTTGTGAAATGATATTTTATTATTTTTTTGCTGCTCAAGCAATTTAGGGTACTTGCGGCTTTGACGAAATTTGCGCATCACCAGTTTAGTAACCTTGTATCATACATAATCTTACTGGCTAGCCGTATGAGTCCCGAGCCCCGAAATGTGCAAACATTTGGTCAATTAAAACATATCTCTTAATTCACTTTTTAAAACTAATTAATAATTCATTAAGTTTCAATTTATTTTTTTAAGTACTTTTCTTTTCGAAATCCCTGCTGTTTTCATGGATCATAACTTATAATTTTGTTTTATATGTATCGAAATGGATTGATTTAAAAATTCTGAAACTTTTGTTCGAAATGGCCATGTTCTCATTCCTCTTCTTTGGGCTCTTAAAGCAATACTTATATACGTTGAATTCATTAATGTTTAATATATATATTTTGTAGCATTTTTCTAAAAGCTTAACAGATCACTGAACAAATGATTTGAAATTATACTTATCCGTACTTCTCTGAACTTTATTTTTACAGTTTAAAACAAATTTCCAAAACTTTATTATTAAACGCGATTTTTATTTATCAATCTCATGAAAAAACTATCCTTTCAATATTAGAAATTAAACATGACTTTTACAGCAAAAATAAATTTTCATAAAACTTTGTTTTGGACATTGTCCGGAAATTTATAAATAATGAAATCTTTGTCATATTTTCAAGAGTACTTTTTTCTAGTTGTTTAGAAAGCTAAAATTGAAAAATATGTGTTTTTACCTTCTTTAATTGTCATTTTTGTTAGAGTCAGGACTGAGCTTGTATATATAATCAGTACTTTCATTATATTGTCGTCAACTCTTTTTCGTCAAGGCTATTTCACCAAGATCTCCGTAAAGAGAAAGTGCCAAATGTTTTCCCCAGCTAATCCAAATGAACCTGTCTAGATGATCTGGTTTAATTTCTTAAACTGAATTTATACGCTCATACAGTTGTGCTCGCAAGGTAATCAATGATATCTGTAGAAAGCAAACTGATATTCTGAATCATTTCACTCACGAGAGATGATCATGATCTCATTCCAGTGGAAGTGCCTTTCCGTTTCGTGAACTTCTTCCGCTGATAGTGACGAATCACCGACGCTAAATAGCTCGACAAATTGTACCTCTTTCAGTTTCTCAACCATTTAAAAAACAACCTCGCAATGAGTCTTTTCGGTCTATTCCGGATATCTCTCAATATGCTACTCATCAATATAGGAAAAAGAAGAGAAAAATCATTTTATTTGAATCTACTTGATGTCCCTAAACACGTCTGATTTAATGTTTAAATAAAATGAAGATTGCCTCTCGAGGCCTTAGACTATGGGTGGCCAACTTTTGCATACCGTGTGCCAATTTTTTGACAGAAGTTTCATCATATAACTTGAGTACTTTTTATACCATCTTATGCTGATTCTTTGGGAATGATAAGTAGGGATCACAGAATATATAGAATCTACTTCGCTTTGGGGAATAAAAGGAGATACTTAATCAAATAGTTAAATTAGTTAATTTTTGTCATTTTAATGAAGTGGCCACGGCAGCCTAGAGGGTTTAGTCATGGTTTCGCGGACGGTTTTCATCGAGTTGTGGTTTCGAATTCTGATGCCACCAAAATCCCACCGTATAGCGGTGCCGATGCACGTTAAATCGGGTCGATGTCCCAAATCTTCCCGTGTCGTGGTGTGGAAGTTCTGAGAGGGACGTGTCAGCTCAAGTGTCGTCTTCATCACTTGACCGAGGCTCAAAGTTTGAAATCCATCAGCATTAGCCTATGTGTTGCTTCTTAGTGCAACGTTACATAATCAATCGATCAAATTGATATAATTGTTTCACAAAAATACCACGTGATATTTACCTCTTAAAAATTTAAACATACTCCCTTTGCAGAATGTTTTTTTAAGGTTTATCTCAATTTTCTTTTCTTAATCAAATTTGACATAAGCCCCCATTTGAAATTATCTGATACGCCACGTTTGGCCCAGGTGCCAAGATTTGGCTACCCCTAATTTGGACGAATTAAGAGGAGGATTCGAATCCATGACCCTCAGAAGAACCTTCCTGCCCATGATTCGGTAATCTCTCACGCTTAGCAATGAGATCACTATTTCTTCGCTGATAGCTACATCTCCACTGTCTACCACTAACTAACTTCCACTCTTCTTATTAAGGGCTTCACGGCTTATATATGCATTACTTCTATTCATTTCACTTCACTAATACTTACTGAAGTTGACAAAAGTCACGTCTCCCCCAATAGGAAATTTTTTGAATTGACACAGCATCATAAAATATAGACCCCTATGTATCAGCTGAAGAGAAAATCGGGATAAAGACAAAGTTATTCAGTAACTCTTTGATTTGGACTATGAAAGTTCGGCACTTGAATTTACAAAGTTTTGAGTATATTCAAGCTTCGTTTTAAGGGAAATTATATATATTAAAAAATATTTCAATTGTTATATTTTTGAACAAAATCATGTTACTTTTAATGATCGTTGCAACGGTTCGTCTTTAATGGTGTCAAAGCATGGAGACTCGACCCGACGAAAAAAACACACGACCATGAATCACTAGGCTACCGCGGTCTCGCAAAAAGTGAAACTGCTCCACTACGAGCAACAACTCGGTTATCAGATGCTACTACTGATTTTTGGTGCTTCTCTAATCACTAAAAGTCTTACTACACAACTTGAGGAATTGAAACTCGGTTAGATTTTAAAGTGCAACAACTTTTTACTGTATCACTCGATAGACTCAGATAGAGTCAGCACACGACAGTAATTGCATCCTTGAACCACATCCATCTTTAGGTAATGCAGAATGTATGGATAGTATAAATTTATGAAGAGAAAATACGTTCAAGCAAGAAAACTGCACTTTCAGAAGTATACAAATCAATGATTTGTTTTTCAATTAAAAAAAAAGTTCTCAAACAAGTCTTAGTAATCGATTTATGAATTTATGAAGACTACAAAAGTGAAAAGAAATGTATAGAAATGTTTCTACGGGTGATCGTTTGTATAGGCTTGACATAAGACGGCAGAGCATTCAGAAAGCAAGTTAAGAAACACTCAACTTACCTCTTCATTCGTATCCTTCACAGTTAAAAACGTGTTATCCATTTAGACCTAGAAACTGTGAGCACAGAAATTCAATATTTCGATTTTGGAACATTTACACCGAAAACAAGATCAACCAAATGGCAGAGGGTTGCAGCACCAAATCCACACAAACACAAGTATCACCCACTGACCCAAACATCCATAGAAAAATAAACAAATCCACTTTGTTGACAAGAAAGCTGTGAAAAGTAGCTGCTCTTAGAAGAACAGGAAATCGCAAAGCTGCAGACGAGAGTGTCTTTTAATCGCAGAGGGATATGCGGGAAAGGCACTTCCTGGTTTAAACACACTTCCTGCTGCCATTGAGCAAAACACAAAAAGATAGGTATATGAAACACATGTCGTACGCCTGTCACGTGATGCACAAGTGGATGGAGGAAAGATACAAAGAACAGGTGAAGTTTTAACGGTTTTTTTCCTTCTTTTACACATCTGGTTGAGATTTCGTTGCATTCGAACTAAATTACAAGTAGTTACAATCGAATCTGTAGACTTCAATACAATGTGGCATGCATATTAGCTCATTTCTGGGGATTTATTTTTTGGATCCTTGATTTTGAGAGAAAAGTATTTTTTTAATGCGGAGTAGACTCTTTTAATACCCCTCAAAATGTGTAATAATTCAAATTATCTTGGAAACGAATGAGGTATAATATTGATCACGGTTTCTAAAGTGTTTTAAACAGAGTTTAGATCTCCTGGGAAAATAACATGTCTTTTGAAGAAAAATATGTCTGTAAAACAATTTTAAATTTGAATGGAAAAAATTCACTCATTAAAATTTGAGAACCAATGATTTAAGATATCCGCCTACCTTCGAAGAGGATTTTTTTAAATAATTGAAAAGATAACTCTTTATATGCATAATACTATAAGATATGGCTAAAAACTTAAAACACAATATAAAATTTGCTTAAATTAATAATTTTAATATTTCAGCTAAAAAAAATACATAAAAATAGCAGTAAAATGGCATTTGTGCAAAACAACAAAACTGAAATTTAAATAGAGATATTTCAATTCAATAAATTTTATTATGATGAATTGAATCTACTTTAAGATTTATGCCTCTCTCACAATTATAACCCTGGTAATTAATTATTTATAGGAAGTCGTACTTTAACATACAAAAAAACAGTAAAAATTTGTGATAAGTTATGACTTTTATCATCAATAAAATGCAAAGTAATCGCATTATAACAATAAGAGAGATTCAAGTCCTGAATTCACTTTCATAAAGTATTCCATGAAAGTTTAATAATATTATATGCTTAACTTTTTTCAGTACGATGTTTTGCGTTGAAACAAAATATGAAAATCTTGATTTTGAGAAAAAGCTGAAAATACATTTCAACCCAGAAACTTGCATAATTAAATAAACATCTAACATTAAAAGGCCCCTGATTTGTAAAGTTCATTATCTGAATTACTTAAATAAGTTATCTTTTTCTTCCTGATGGCCTTTAAAACTTGTATAACGCTTCAATTCCCTGATTCGATTGTAATCCAACTTTTCGTATCCCTTTACAGTGAAGTAGCCCGGATTTTCAATGTTCAGCTTATTTAAGACTTTTAAGCAGCCTTGATGTCCTTCGTTAAATTGTATAATTGCATCATATGCATCCAATTTCACAGTTTTCAAACAAACAAAAACTTCCTTTAGTACTCTTTATCATATTACACTATTAAAATATTCATTTGCATTTTGGGTCTTAGGAAATCCATCTTGCACGTTGGAAGATACTTTGATGGCGATATTACAAAAAATATCAATTAAAAACAAACATTAAATTTCCATTTTCGGTAGCAGAATGCTACTTCCAGTTCTAAAATTTGACATAGACTATTATTAAAATGCTTATAACTCAAGTTCTATGTAAGATAGAAACAAAATTAAAACTGTTCTAGAAAGCTAAGAAATCAGGCTTTAATAATTGACCGTAAATAAAAAAATCGACTTTTTGACCGAAAATCGCTTTTTAAAGGTAGGTGGATACCTTAGAACATTTTTTTATTTAACAAGCATGGCATCTTACGAACAATGTCAAACAATTATTTTTCCCATTTCTAATCACCCTAAGCAAAAATAAATATTTTATTTTAAAAACTTTAAGTAGAATCTTTACATATATGTTAGCCTACTATTAAATAATTATATCATTGACCAACATATAACGAAACTCACGTTATCTGTAACTCCAGTGGATACCACGTGATTTCATGTGTCAAGAATGAAGTCCACTCAAATGAAGTTTTATCTTCAGGGTCTTACCCACTTTAAATAAGGATAGAACCTCCAAAAGTCCGAGTTCAATAAGGGGTCCGAGTGATCTTTTCTTTCTACTGCCCCCTCCGGCAAGTTACGACAGTCCGGTAGGGAATTTCTTACTGGTTGAGTGCAACAAAGCTATGCCTGTCTGCAGACCGGAAGATATCCAGATCGAGACTACCCCGTTACCCAATCGACCTCCGCCTGGGTGACAAAGTATCACCAAAAGCACATGGTGAAGTGATGATACAGGACATTAGACTGACTGATTGGTTGCGTATTCAAGTCCCACTTAGATGTAACACGAGGGATATTGGTGGTGAACCTCCTAATTTGGAGCAGCCCAGTTACACCACGGGTCTTTGATAGCACCATGACTCGAACCAACTGGGTATCTCAAGGAAAGAACTGCGAGTTCATGATTATGGTCACTAGGATACCGTGGCCACGATTTGAACATTAGATAGCTGCTACAAGTTGAATATACACCATCAGTATACTTGCCTCAGTGTATCCAAATGCAGCATTCCACTTAAGTCCTGACTAATGATAACTGGCTATGGCACATGTGTCAAACATACCTGTCATCCTAACTATAGACATTGCCGATGATATCAATGGAAACGTTCCAAGCGATACTCAACGTGATAGTGGAGTTAAATGGTGCAAGAGCCAGACGTGGCCAAGCTGCGCCAAACAAGTTGTAACTGTGATTTAGACGTTTGGAAAAAGGTGAAAGAAAGTTACAAAATAGTTAACAAAATAATTAATTAAAAATTGAGAAAAATAGCTAGGGTGTTTCACGGGTGTGGCATCCGTGTTTACTAAAGATAATGAACTTCACAGAAAAGAAAAATACCACTAGGATGCCAGTAGTCAAGATGTCCTTACCTTAAGAAGGTAAGCCCCCGAGGGTGTCAAACGACACTCATTGCTGTAAGGGATAATATGAATTGCATGAAAAAATAGCTAAATAACGTTGAGAAAGTCCCTCAACAGTAAAAAGGCCTTCCTACTCAGAAAGGGTTCTGCGGCTGCTTTCTCCCATAAGCCGCTACTAACAACGAAAAGAGTAAAAAAACCTAATAACAAACCCAACTGATTGATTGATGGATTGCTTATAAATGCAGCACTTTGAAGCAAAACAAGGATTATTGGCGACGGACTTCGTAATTTTGACCCTCGGTAGATTGACGAGGATGACACCTGAGCTGAAACCTTTCTCTCCGAATAACTGGAGTGATAGAGAACTCGTACATGGATGGGTTGAAAAAACCGCTGCAAAAATTCACTGGATAAGTTGTCCGCAGATTAAGAGATGAAGAATTGGAACCTGTCTGTTTCGCCCAAGATCAAATGATCTTTACTAAACAGATAAAATAGCTAACGCCAAATTTTCTTCGATAACTATAGATGACACGTCCTCGAGATCACCCAGCAATTTTTCTCCATTCCTGAATATTTTTCCCTCAACCCATCCTCTTTTTTTGTTCCTTTCTCGATATTACAGAGTTTTATCTAAATCATGGATACGCGGATTTCGTAAATTGAGACTGCTTGGCTGGACAAGTATGGCCTTTGCTCCAAAAACACCCATCGGCCAATCCCATATTTCTATTCCCCTGACGACAAAATGAATTTTACAGACGCCCCCTTTAAACGACCTTCAAAACTTCCCTATAATAACAAAGATTCTTTAAACTAAAACCATTGTTCTAAATCAAAACTCCTACACAGCAAAAGAAGCGCACGTAAATGACATTCATTTCCCTGTCTCGGATTCTTATTTTGACGAAGAGGTACATCGAGCTATTTCATGAGATTAAACATCTGCTCTCGTTCCTGAAAGATTATTCGAGAAATTTGGACTCACTCCAAAACTACTCCTTTCCATACATGTGTGAGCTATTCAAATTTGTCTTTCTTGAAACAATCTGAGCAGACACAGTTTTTCTTACTTTTTTAGTTATTTACTCTTTAGTTTATTTTTAATACAAAAAAGATATTAAATAACGTTGTAAAAAAGATGTTAAATAACGTAAAGTTGTATGAAAAGCAATTGTAATAGCGGTTGTTGCACAATGATTCAAATGAACTACGAGATGCTGTTTATTGAAACTGAATCTGTCCAGGTATGTTATTAATATAGGTATAAAATATTGCAGCAAACTCTAAGGCATGCTAATTGTGATGAATATCAACTATTTTTCGCAGACGCAAAAATTGCGCTCAATCCAGTTCCAAGGATCGTATGAATAAAGGTAACAATGTAACGAAATAATTAAAGCGATAATACAATTAGAGCTGGGAATGACTACTATAAGATGCCGAAATCGAAAATAGTACAACAAATTTGAAACTATTATTCATACTGACGAATAATATTTTCCAACATTTTTTTGTCACTTTACAGTTCCCAAAATGATCGTTATAAAATAGAAAACAATTTTATTCAAACGAATATAATTAACAGTAATTTTTTTGAGAACGTTATTTAACAAAATACCAATCAAATGTTTATTTATTGCTTATTTTTGAAAATATTTTTCAATGCAAGTCGGAACAGTCAATGCGGTACGAAAGTACAAAAGCGTTTTCCGCCACTCGGCGCAACAAATAAAAAGAAATATATTTTTTTCAATAATCGAACAGGTGTCATGAAAGGATTTTAAATTGTCTTACGCAATGAACGGTATTGAAACGGGAAATTTTTCAGTGAATCATTTTTGATGAATTGAAATAAAATGATTTGATGAAAAGTAGGGAATCATTTTTGATGAATTGTCAAAAGTAAAAGAAACGCAGATTTTTTAAATAATACAGTTGAAAAAGCTACGGATAGTATAGAAAAAATATACTTTGATCATAACATATTAAAAATATACTTCCTTGAATAAAATAAAGTTTGTTATTGACTCAACGCCGATTGAATAAACAATAGAATAATTTTGCATAAATGGAATACCCAATTTGCAGGCAGTCACGTGGGTATTCAGTACTTAATGAAAACCATATTTCTTTACTATATATATATATGTATATAATATATATATATATATATATATATATATAATTATTATTAAAAACGCATAATAAGAAAACAAAATGCAAAAATTAACAAGAGAAGACATTTATAGAAGAAAGTAAAATAAATGAATAAAAATTTGAAGCAAAATGAATAAATTAAATAACCAACAAAACAAAACATGCACTTTCAAACTGAATTGTGGGATTAAACATGTTCTACGGTACCTACCGTCCCCAAGTGCATCTTGTTGGGTAAAAATTGGATCTTTCCCAAACGCAAATTGTAATAAGTTAATCAAAAGAAAGAAGAAAAAGAAGAAAATGAAAGGCAAGATACCTCAATTGCAAAAAATTAAAACCAAAATTTTTCGATTAAAATGTTTTAGGTAAATATTTAAAAATTAAAAACGAAAACATATCTAAATCCAAGCTTTTAAAAAAGAAATAAATCAATTCATAGCAGATGTGGAAGTCAAATTTTAAGAACTTATGACATGTGATTAATATTTACAGTACAAAAGGTTTAAGGAACTTTTTAAATTAAGATCTCTAATGTTATATATTGCACTGTTGCCAGATATGATGTGAATATCAATAATACTTTGTTAAGTTAAGAATGAAAAAGCTTCAAAATAATGAATATTTAATTAACAACTCATAGAAATAATATCCAAACGAACATAAACCTGAATTTTAGTTGTTAAAAATATTTTGAATACATTGAATAAAATATGAGCCTGTAAATGTTTCAAAAGGTCTTTACAGCTAGAACCACTAATTAGCTATCTTTGTAATCCTAATGTTGTGCGGTGAATTTGTTTTTTTAATTGAAAGATCTTTAAAATTCCATGGATGTCCTGAAAGTTAATAGTCCTTATGTTTAAGACTATAATTTCTAAAATGTAACAAATTTAAAAGATTTCAGAATAAACGTTCATCCCTCAAGATGTGAATATCAAAAATCATTTAATTCAATTTATAAGATAATGATGTTACTGAGAACATTGTCAGAATATATATAAAAAAAAAAAAGATTCCACTGAAAAAATTGTTACAATATAAAAAAATGATACTTGTGAGAAAATTGTCAAATTATAAAAAACTTTTTTAGATGACAAATATGATTTACGTAAATCATATTTTAATATCCTCCAGAGTCCCCTATGAGCTCCTCATGGAAAATCTTAAATACATATCAATCACCGTCATACAAATTACTATGAATATTCTTTTTCAAAAAATTTAATGGATAATCACACACTATAAAATCTCCTACAAATTCCTTAATATAATTAAATCTGTCGTTATTTTGCGTAGTTAGAGATTTATTACGATGCAAAAAGTTTAAAATAATGTTCCTGTACATGGATATAGGAATATTACTTTCCCAGTAGGGCATTTTAATTACCTGAAATTTAAACAGATCTCTTTTATCATATAAATTACTACAAATGGTGCACAATCCATTATCTGTAGTTCCTTATCTAAATATTCACTCTTACATGTATCCGGATTTGCCTGTAATGAAATCAAATAGTTTGGTTTCAAAATAAATGTTCGGCTTATAATCTCTACATTTGTTAAAAATTATTAGGTCGTCTCTGTGCCTGTATAAAACGGAAAGAGGTTTTTTTCACGCGGTTCAATTCATAAAAATGCAAACATAGATTATCCAGAATGTTGCAAGTTGATATTCCCTGAGGCAAGCCCTTTATTTGTTTTTATATTTTTTATTGAAAATAGTATAATTTTCTTGCAGTACTAACTTAATAAGGTTCCTAAATTTGTTCAGTTTTATTGTATTCTCCAAATTATATTTATCATAGAGTATCAAAAGAACCCTTATCATAATCTCTAGATAAATTAAGTTAAATAGATCCAGAATATCAGAATTATAAATTGACTGGATTTAGGTATTTCCTATGGAATTAATTACTTTGATATTTTTAATAATAGCTGTTCTTTCAAGTTTTTCCAAATTTCTGTTCAAAACACCCATATATATATATATATATGCCTTACATAGTTTCTTAAATCAATTATTTCATTCTTGTTAGTCTATTAAAAACTTATTCGGTTAAGAGACATATAAGTCAAAAGCTTACCACACATAATAGCTCCTTGATTAAATTTTTGTAAAAAAAAAAGTATAATTTTTTACAGTTTAGATTTATTAGTGTACATCTGCATACTTTTTATTGTATGAGGGAGGCTCAAGATGTACCCGTATTGAGAATGGAAATTTAATGCAATACTACGGTTTTTCCTCTTCCAAGAAGTAATTAATATGACTCCCTTCGCACCCCCTTTCCCCTAAACATCGCATAACTTTACAGGTCATCTTCATTGGAAGAGATTTACCGGTTGCAAACCAATATTTTGATTGTTTCTCGGTTTCCAGTGTATAATACAAGTCTCATTGACGGTGACAATTTGACGGAGCAACAATGCAGTTTTGAATGGGTGATAAACGGCTGCCATATCCAAACTGACCTATAGATGAATGTCAAAATTTTAGGAGACATTTATCAGATGTGAGCACACAATGGTAAAATCAACATGCCTTAAAAACTCCATTTGTCGTCAAAAACATGTTTTTGAATCACTCTTTAACCTTGTTGCAATGATGAGTTTTTCACTTTACATGGGAAAAGAAAACGCGTTTTTATAGGATGTTCCTAAAGTTTATAGATGTGGTATTATAACTGATGTATGTGATACAACGTTATTAATTAGTATGAGAATCGGGACACGTGTTTTGAATTTGGAATAGTCTCTTTGACCTGAGGCGAAACTTGCCGTAGTTCAAAAATAACAGAAAAAGAGACTGAATTCTAGTTTATTAATGATCAACACAGATACAACACGAGATTTATCGGCGACACACCACGTGGTTAGTGCCGTGACGATACATGAGCTAGTTCCCTCAACTATTAACTTTCACGCCATCCTGTAGCCGCGGTAGCCTAGTGGTCATGGTCGTGAACTCACTGCAAGCATTGGTTCAGTCCAGTAGAGGGTTCGAATTTTGATTCAACAAAAGACCTATCGCGTAGCGGAGCTGATACACTTTTAATCAGTCTCTCCCCTTTGAGTAGTGTTGAAAGTTGAAGAAAGAGGCACCAGATCAGGTATTACTTTACCGAGGTTCAAAACTACAATGTCTGTCACCATAGCCCTCGTGTTGCTTCTAAGTGTGACGTTAACGAACAAACTTCAATCAATCACTACTCTTTGATCCTGGACAGATTTCAAGTACATTATCCCCGCTACACGGTGGGACTTAAATTGAATCAAAATTTGAATCCACTACTTGGTGAAAACAAAGTCGGTAAAGATCTCACGATTATGACAACACGGTAGAAAATGAAACAACAAATTGAAAAGGAAAAATACTTTACAGTAAATTAGGTCTTATCTTAAGCATTGGGAACATTAGCCATTAACTTAAGATTTCTAAAAATTCATTTGAAAGGAATTTTTATTTAAGAAAGTTCTCTAGAATTTCATTAAAAGCTATGCAAAGAACAAAAACATCGATCAAACAAGAACTATTCAGAAGATATAAAACCTCACAGATCCTTTTCCTATGAATTTATTAAATTCTAAAATTCATCTTATGAAACTCTAACCAGTCGCAAACTTCAAAAATATTTTTTTGCCCAAACATCAGACGTTTATGATACAAGGCAAACATTCTTCGTCAGCGTCGCTTTAAGTAGTCTCCTGGTCGATGACAAGTTCAAAATTTTCTCTCTAGACGCGTTGGAGAGTTTCTTTTAAACGAAGCCAAGGGGGTATGGTGAATGATTAAAACTTTGGAGGACCCTCTCATCAGTCCCGACGGCCTTCCTCATTACTTAAATTTAATAAGATCGTTAATTAACATTCAAGTCTGGCCTTTGAGATTTCAGAAGGAAAGTCCTTCACGATTGATCGTCTTACCGATAACGCTTGCATTCCGAGAGAGGCTAGCTTTTGCATTTCAAGCTGCTGAAATATTTAAAAGTTATATTTAACACTTTTCGATATCACTTCACATAATTATAGGAAATCTTTAATGTCATTCAAGTCTTGCCTTTGAGATTTCAGAAGGAACGCTCGAAAGTTCTTCACACTTGATCGGCTGACCGATAACGCTTACATTCTGAGAGAAAGGGGCTAGCTTTTTCATTTCAAGCCATTGAAATATTTAGAAGTTATGTTTTACACTTTTTAATGTGACTTCACATAATTATTGAAGATCGTTAATTAGTATTCAAGTCTCGCCTTTGAGATTTGAGAAGGAATGCTTGAAAGGTCTTCACGTTTGATCAGTTTACCTGTAACGCTTACATTCTGAGATAGAAGGACCAGGTCTTGAATTTGAAGTCATTGAAATTTTTAAGAGTTATGTGTTACGCATTTTAATATGACTTAACATAATTATTGAAGACAGTTAATTAGCATTCAAGTCTCGCCTTAATCTTGCAACTAGTTTTGAATAATATTAACATTTAAAAGTAGGGGGAATCGAAGTAATCATGTTTAAATATAAAAATATGGTGATGTGATATTTTCTTGAGGAAAAAAGGCAAAATTAAATCGAAACATTAAAAAGTCTTTCAATAAAGACCGAATTAACGAAAGGTATCTAAAAATATAACACAACTTTTAATTTCAAATGGTACAAATTTATGTTGGTTTTACATATGAGAAATTTACGTTCAACCAACACTCACTTCAGGAAAGTTTAAGCACGTTTTCAGTTTAATAAATAGATCACAAAAGTAAAACAAGATAGCTTTTTAAAAGCAGTCAAGTGAAGCTCTTTTAAATTATAGATATTATACAGTGTTTTTGAGAAAAAGGGATATTAAATTGCTTCTTTTCATAACTTAAATATAATGAACGACGCTTTTTTTTATTTAAGTAAAATGGTTTGAAAAATATTCCAACTTTATTAAATTTTGGATATTTTTTACACGAAAATAGTGTTTTTTTAATAAATTGATCAGGAATCTTTTTCTTTTTCTTTCTTTTTTTTTTTTTATCGCGCAGCCTTTACCCTCCGGAAGTGATATAACTGAACAATATCGATTCACTAAAACAGGCAACATAGTAAAAATAGTTTTGACGGATTTCTAAGCGTCAACAAAGTTTGATGCAGACATGTTGTTCGATTATCTGGATCATCCATCATAGAAACTGCCGACGAAGCCAAATATAGTGCCAAAAAGTTTCTAGCAAAAAGGGGGAAAGAGATTGTATTTGCAATGTGACACACTCAGGAGATATAGCTTCGAGGAGTATGAGCATTTTTACTCTTGGCTACCACTAGATCAAGTAGGACAAACTCGCGACCCGCGACGAATATCTCAGCTGCATTTTTTACTAAAAATACCATTGTTAGCGTCGGTTATAGTGCCATGGATTCCTCTTGCTTGGATTAAGGAAATGCTTAAGATGAAAATCTTTTTTAATAGATGAAACGGGACATATAATTTCATGCTGTAGTTAGTTATAAAGTTAGAAGCTGATAGTAAAGGTAGTGAGATGAAGCTATCATAAGGAGACCGGCGAGGAATAAGGAATTCTTGAAGCTATAATGAATCACTAACTCGACCCCTATTGTTCCGACCGGATAAGTAATCAATTAATGTAGTTAACGTTAGATCAGACGCGTTCAGGCAAGTTTTTCACGCAGAGAGTAAGATAGAAAATGAACTTTAATTATTCATAACTTGAATAAAAACAAATTAGTTATTATCATTGTTGGACTCTCTATTCATTTGACAGTGATTCACTGAATAAGCTTAATAAAGGAAAGGTAAGGAAATTATGGGAGCGGGTATACAATTTAGCAGAATTATTGAAAATGGGTTATAACATTTTGAATCGTGCGTCTTTCTTCCAACCAATAGGAGTGAATATAATAAAACAATATCACTGCCATTACTCTTTAATGGACTTGCTTGGATTGTGGCAGTAGAAGGTTGCCCCCTAACATTCAATATTCCGCTTTCAGAAAACAAACAAAGTTAAGTTGCTTAAGTTATGTTGCAAAATAAATTCATTTACTTTCTAATTATTCATTTAAGCAGTTATTCAGGTAAGTAAACGCTGTAAGAATATTGATTTTTATCAATTTTCTTTCTGTTTTTAGGTTAATAACTACTGATCTATTTCAGTCATTATAGAAACCAGGTGATAGTAAAGGTAAACACAAAATAATTGACAATATTTGGCATTTCCAAAAAAAAAAATGAGGAGTGGAGTATTTCTACTGCGACATAAACGATAAATTAATCTACTTATTATGTAATAATGCTATTAGTGTTACGTAACATAAAACGTTACATTGAAAAACATAACCGTTGTACTACAAATGATAAGATATAGTACTCCTGTTATCCGTAAGTAATTTAAGAAAATTACCACTGTAACGATAGAGAGGGCGTGATTTTTACATCAGCCCGCGACTGAAAATCAGTTCAACATCCCTGTTATATAATTACTTTATACAAGAGAGACCCTCAGATTAATGGGCTTCAACTTTTTCTAACCGTCGCGGTAACCGAGAGGTCAAGGCGTTGAATCAAAATGTCATTGATGAACTTTGTATAATAAACAGGTGAGCTTCACGAAACAAAGAAATGAAAAGAAAAAAAATCAAATTTCGATACTCACTCGAAAATGAATCACAACAATTTCTTTCCCATTTTTTAAGAACACTGTTTTCTGCTCTAAAAGTTTTCACTTCACCAGTCATACGTCAATGAGTTATGAAAGCAAGTCGTTTGAAATATATGTGCTCTTTTTTATTTCGTGTTTAGCTATATGCAACTTTTTCCTGTTCGCCAAAAGACTAGACATCGAATGTTTGGAGTTTACATAAATTTATTAAATCGTAACAAAGAGAAAGAGTATATATTCCTCGAGAGAGGAATTGCAATATGTCAAGGACTATTGTGATACGAATTCTTATTAGGAAGGTAATTGACCATGTTTTCAACAATTTACATTTGTCACTGAATCAGGGATCAAAGGTGCTACAAAATGCAAATTGTTGAAGAATTCCACTCCCCTGTCACTGCGAAACACACATACACAAATTCCATACTCTTCTCTATAAGACATAATGGAAAATATATGTCTGTATTGTACTCTATGGTACAATGGTGTTAAATATGAAATGGTAGTTCCAAAAAAAGATATTTATAAAGATTCAGACCAATATTATAACAAATTATCTTTCTCTTTTTGTATTGCGACATTGTAACAAGTAAAATTTAGGAAAATAATTTATTCTGAAAATAAATAAAGAAAGAAAAAAGAAAAGAAAAGAAAATAATAAAGAAAGAAAGGAAAAAAAACAAAAAAAAAAAACACGTACGGTGCATGCTTCATAGCCCACCATACTAATACACTAAAACAAGTCATTTTTTCATCATACACGGAGAAAAAAGAAATACTCAAAAATGAATACCTAGACGTACTCATTTTGAAATGAGTATGTTTGTATCAGATTTGAGCGTATACCTTTATCGAATGTGAACATTACAAGTATTCAAAACCAAAAAAAAAATGGAAAAAATTATTTCAGATATAAGGACTATGAAAGTTCCTTTTGTATACTGACTACGTATTTTACAAAGTGGGTTTCAAAAACAAATATGGTTTGCTTTAATATTTCGAACTATATTTCGTATTTACCACGCTACACGCGGTAGAATACAGGAATATTAAAATGAGTAAGTACGCATACTCATTTTCGCGTCTGTGTTTGTTTACATTTTTTTTCCCAGTGACTCACTCACCACTACAGAAAGATTCTTTTATTTAAGATATAAAAATGTTGTTGAAATGTTATTGATCATGATTTTCTGATTTATGATTTGAAAATGATTTTCTGTGAGTAGTTATTTGTGCTTTGCAGGTGTTTTTTTTTGTCTGTATTCATATTGCATCGTAATCGTAGCTTAGTGACTTCTTACTTTAATTTGCATTAAAATTATTTTCATGCATGTAAATATTTGTGAATGAAGCTTATATTTTATAGAATAACATTACAGTATTCAAAAAGCAGTGTTGTTAAAATTTTGAGCCATTTTGCTACATTTTTTTTTATCGATGACTATACAGCGATGATGCTCGACAAGAATTCCAGGTAAAATCGAACTTTGATGGATCCCCTTGGCGATTTTTTTGAGATGGCGCCAAAGCGGGTGTTTCAAACTCGGAGCTTCCGAAAGAGAAAAAAAGATTGCGTCGTGCCTGGAAGGCAAATGAAGTACCAGAATGACACCAAGGCGGGTATTTCAAATGAGAAGCGAGAGAAGATGGCGTCGAATCCCCTTTTACAGATTTTATAGGGTTACCATAAACAAACCTGCATGGTAACCACATTAGCGATTTATCGCCAAAAGAAAGTTAAAGTTCGCCAGGCCCCCTCCAACTTCGATTCAACCGAATTTTGAATCGGAAGTTTTGTAACAAAAACTTCATAAAGTGTAAAATAATATATAAGATGAAGAAAATGATACTTGCAAATAAAGGAGCGCTTATTTATTTCCCTGAAAATTTTAATTGATATATATTCTTCTGTTTAAAATTCATTTTCGATACAACAACAGTATCGGAAAATAAATTCAAAACATACTCACTGGATTGTTTGATTCTCATATTTGATGCAGTAACAGATTCACAAATAAATACATGACACTCATTTTTCTATTCTACACTCATAATTGATACAAGATTATATTCAAAAATGAGTATGTGAAGTTTCTATTTTGAGTACGAACAAAAATGAGTATGTGCGAGACTCAAATATGAGTATGTTGGGATAGGAACTATTTTGAGTATGTGACGTACTCAAAAGTGAGTACGTGAAGTTGCCATTCTGAGTATGTGCTTGTTACTAAAAATGAGTATGTGCGAATCTCAAATTTGAATACGTTGGGATCGGAGCCATTTTGAGTATGTGAAGTATTCAAAAGTGAGCACTTTCTACTCGATTTTGCATACCCGTTTTTCGCAGTGTAAGTGCATTTTATTTACTTCGTTACACTTTTTCAAATAATTTTATTGATATTAATGGAAGCCTTACAGAAGTTAAAATAAGTTCATATCAAAATTTACAAACTCGTGTATGAAACCTTCAGAAATTACTGGCATTGAACAACTGAATGCTAAATTAAAAATATTAAGGTTATTAAAACATCTTGGTTCAAGGACCAATAGATGTTCCTTTGGACATTTTGGTAATGCTAACTTTTAGGCCTTTTCACAAAATATTTGACTGGGATTATCAAATATATTTCTGGTACAGCCCATTTGCCCTCATAGTAGATCTAATTTTACTACCAGCATTGGGCCAAAATATTGCATAAACTTCTGTTGTAACCTTCAATGAATTTATGTATCTTTCCTTCTATATATTTTTTAAGGAAAATTTTAGTGCACAGTTTCAGATATGGGGAAATTATCATATTGTTATGCTTATAAAGTTGTGAGTTCAGGTATGTAAAATTTTGAACAAGTTATTGCGAATTTCATCAAAATTGAAATTTTCACTAAACAAATATTTTCAGGCTATAATAAAAATTATTGTATAAAATTGGTTCTAGCCAAAATTTAAAAATACACGCAGTTTGAAATTAATATGTAAAAGTATTATTTAAGAACTTCATTAAAATTTATTTCATAAAGTTATTCATATTCTTTTGTTTTAATAATAGGAAAATTTTATCATATACTATATAGATAAATTACATCAGAAATTGTTTCAAATTTATATAAATATATCTGTATAAAGTAGTTCCCTGTTACCTAATATACATTACAAAATGTTAAACCATATACTATATAAGGGTCGTGAACATATTGTGCACAAATAGCATCCATGAGTATTTAACTATGCGATTATAAGTTTGATTTTTGAATTAACCATTGTTTGATCTTTGAAAAATGATTAATAATTGAAAAATATAATCTAGTCCATGTTATCACAAGAACATTATGAAACTTGAAACTGAAAGAAGTATTTAATCAGTAATGCAAACAATTATTTTTCACATTTTATCAATATTTTTCAAAAAAAATATTAATCTTATTTTTTATTTAAAAACATGAATATTCTGCAATGCTTTACAAAAATGAATAGACATAGTAAAAAAATATTTATATTTAATGGCACATACATCTTATATCAGGAATGTATTAGGTATTTTTAAAAATAAAAAAAAACCCTTTTATTTCTTTTGTGTTAACATAACATTCACTCAATTATAAAAAAAAATTATCGATTTTCCTTCAATTACAACAATTAAATCTGCGTTCCCCTATAAGGGAAATTCTAACAAATAAAGAATAAAAAATAGTCTACTTAGTGTTTTGGTTCTTGCGGCTCAATTTTTTTCAAAGGAGTTGCTCCCCTTTTCCTAGTTTGGCGTAGGCATTTTGATCGGAAGAATGAAATTTACACATTGAAATCAATTAATTACAACACTTGAAAAAATTGTTTTATTTCTTAAGGGGACGCAGTACCTTGACAATGATAAAAAAAATTGAATATCTTTTATTAACTTACGTTAATTGTATGACTATTCTAATTATGTGCTCAAAATATATTTGGATACTATCGGTTATAGAGACCAACGGTTGGCAACTACTTTTCTGAGATGCTAATACGTGGGTAATATTATCCAATATGATACACTCACTGCAAATAATATGACAGAACAGAACTTAGAGTGATCTTCAATGTGTTGATGTATTTCACTGCATTGTCCCTATAACCATTAAGTACCAATATCTATATATGCTTTTGATACGTATTGCAAACTTTCATTTCACTTACTCTTCCTATATTAGAAAGTAGTTATGAAACTCAAGAGGGATTCTGCTTTCAAAATACTTTATTTAACCTGAATAATAATATATAAAACAATGAATGTAATATTTTAGGTCTTTTATTTGTTTTTCTGAATTTCAAAACTTATTTTTTACCCACTGTATTTGAAGAGGGCTTTGTGCCAACAATTGTTTTTGAGTAGATCTAAATTCATAAGTTTTGAGTGTGATGTGAATAGCACTAAAACATTTTAGTCAGCTTTCTCCGATACAAGCAAACGTTTTTTAATTATTTAAATTACTTAAGAATATTAAAAATCATAAAAGTAGTAGACATAAAAAATTATAATATTTTGAAAAAAAAAATTGACTTTTATTTTCAAAAATATATATGTTATCAAAAATTGTGTAAAATTAAAAATTTCGGATTCAAGGAAAGGTAAAATAATTGTGTCCCATTTATAATATTACTAAGAAAAATATATTTCACGGTTTTTTTTAATCTTATTTTGTGTTTTGGTAATATTGATAATTAACATTCTTTTAGAGACAGGATGAAAAGAACACTTGACGATTATAGTAATTGTGCCCAAAAGTTTGAGGATTTAGAAAAAAATAAATTCATTTTTAAAACAACATCCAAAAAATTACTTGCATTATTTTATTGTGTCTTTGTTGTTGAGCTTCACTTTGAATTATTCATTTTTCATAATCTAGAAACTTTTCTCATAAGTTCACAATCGAAATTTTTACTACGTAACAGGCTACGAACAGTTTACTGCGTACAGTTTACTAAAAACCAGGTACCTGAAATGTTACTAGCTTTTTGAAAATCTAACTCCACACCATTTTTATCTCATGTTTCTATTACATCTTGAAAAAGATATCTATGCACATTTATAACATTTATTACTTTTTAAATGTAAACAAATACATTTCTCTCGTTTAAAAACTATTGCTATTATAATGTGAGTTCAGGATAAAATAAATTTTCGATTAAAATTACATATTTTACAAAAAAGTTTTGCATTTACATATCTATATATGTACTTTTTTTTTTCACAAGGATCGACAAAAATTCTGCTTACTCAATACATAAATACGAATGCTGTTAAACTTTCTCAAGAAACACACATAAAATTCCTAAAGAAATGTAATGAAACGATTTTTTACTTTATCATTTATTTTACCCCTGGCAAGCCGAAAGGAGTTTTACAAAAAGCCTGCTAGTGTTAGAAATGTGTACTACGCAAGTTCCGCCCAAAGCACTGTTATTCCGGAATTTGGGGGCACCCCTTATATGTGCGATCTACGAGAGGTAGTTAACAAAGTATCAGTGTTAGGAATGGGAAATGTTGTATTAGAAATAGAAATGAGGTAACTTTAGCATTGCTCATTAATTTTTTTTCCTTTTGCTATGAAATTCTGGAGTACGACGCCCTTCGCCTTCCAAAAATTCGTCACCGTAATCCTTCCGTCCGTCTTCGCCTTCTTTGAATTAGAATCACCGGAAGCAACCCATTTCTTTTTTATTCCGATGTATAATGTGGAACCCAGTCTTCTCAACGGGATGCAAACTGACGACTCGCCTTGCAGCAATCCAAACTAACCAATAACCAATAAATCATTGCAACATTTTTGTTAGCAAACAAATTGTTGCAACAAATTGTTGTTGTTTGTTTAACAAATGGCAGCAAGACCTATTGCATAAAAAAACCAGTTCTCAATTTATTTAATTCCATGGTGAACCGTATTTTGGGTGTTTATAATATACTTAATGACCTAGCTCTTGAACGAACAGGATTACGAATCTTACATTATCTGAGAGAATTAACAACTTTTAAGAGGGCTGAAATTGTTTCTGGAGCGTGAACAGATGCTTTGAGAATTTTCGACAATTTTTAAATTGTTCCATCCAGAAATTTATTCCCGCGATTTAATGTGGACATACTGTGGAATACTAAGTGTGTGAGTGTACTGCGAACTGTGTGGAGAATAATTTCATTCCGCAAATGTGGGTATACTGTATCGATCCAATCAACACAGTATTCCCACGATTTACGGAATGAACATTTGGTCCTCTTTTAAGAAAAGGATGAGAGAAAAATACCAATTAATATAGGTATTATAAAAATTTTAAAAGCACAATCATTGACCCATCTACACTCCATAAAACCAAACAATAAATTTATGTGCATTTCCAATTCCACGATTTTTCATTGCCTCCGACAATTTATCCTTCAGGATTTTACTGAAAATTTACCTGTGTGAAAAACGTGTCCTCCATTTTGCAAGTAACTATTAATAATATATTGAAAGCTTTAATTTCACGGTTATAAATACTATGGGGACTATTTTAGATAACTTGCTGATTCATTTCTCATTAATTCAAATTCATAAATGGTACGATTAATATGTTATCCTGCTTCTTTCTTACCTTTGTTTGACCTAATGCTTGAAAAATTTTGCTGTTTATCCTGGACCATTACGCAAAAACCTTCAAATGAATTACTTTTTCCCCCCTTATCTCTTTGACTTAAAAATTAGGTGGGAAATCGGAGGAAAAGCTTTATTGTACCTCATTAGAGAAATTTGACACACAACAGAGCAAACAAAATAGGCAGGCTTTTAAATTTCACGCGTGTTTTGGTTAAGTACACATTGGAAGGAAGGAATTTACACATTTGCGAACAACTTTGTGGAGAAAATAAATTTACTTTATGCTCTCTTTGGAAAAAGAATAATGTAGGTAGGCGACATAGTTAAACGAAATAAAGAAAACAAAGCAGGTTTGAGGGAGGGGAGCTCATTTTCGAAAAGATAAGAGTTGACCGAGTTGTTTTAAATTCTTCCTTTTTCCCCCTCGTTGTACTTTCCCTCTTTCTCTGTCTCTTTCGTTTTCTTTTATTTTCCATTTATTTCGCCTATAAAATAGGAAATTTTAGTCTCTTCAACATTTTCTTTTTCAAAAAGGTAGGAAAAGAGAAAAATAAAATTGAAAGTTAGTGCAGCCGTGCCATTGAGAGTGAGAGAGAGAGAGACGAGTGGAATAAAAAAATGAGCTTTACTACTTGGACTTCTGACAGAAAGAGAATCTCACATTAGTATTTGATCTTCTCGAAAAAGAAAACTCCGTAGAATATTTCTTATAAAATAGTTTCAAAATGTTAAATTTTTTCAAGTCTATGTTAATTAGAACTCTATTTAAATTTCGTAATTCTTTTGTTAATATTATTTCGCTTCAAAATGTAAGAAACTATTTACCTGCTTGAGACAGAAGAATAAGCACACATGTGAATAAGAACAGTTTAAAAAAAAGTGATGGAGGAAAATAGCGCACAACTCCATCAAAATAAAAACCAAGTAGGATGTTTTGAGAGCAAACATTAGTTTTTATTATTTCTTACGCGAAACTTTTTTTTTTGAAAGAGGTATTTTTAGTACTCAAGTTTCATCGACGAAATGAAAACAGCAGTGATTTTATTTACGTTTCGTACTTGCTCGAAAAATGTCTCAATATTTATATTGCATCGGCAAAAGGATTATGCATCGAATACGTACTATTGCTAAGCATTACTTTGGCAGTTAAAATTGATTAATTGACTTTTTTCAAATATTCGAAAACAGTAAGAGGACGCAATTCAACTTGTAACGCTAGCAATTAGTCAACTTCACTTGTCCTTACTAATCTTACTATAAAATAGTCACTCTTAATCTAATGAAGAAGAGTTAGTATTGCTTTCTCTACAGTCCCTAAGCGAGTTTCAACTAACATTCAGAATATAAATTTAAATAATCTCTTAACAACTCATTCGGATTCGAGTGAGTAGGATAGCAGCTGTAGGTGGCTTTAATCCTTTTTCTTATATCTTTCAAGATTCCTCCGATCGCTCCTCCTATTTTGAACGGCTGGTTATGACGTCTCGCTTTAGATTTGCTATCATTAATTCTACCACCAAATGTCGTACTTAGTAGTTTGCTGGTTATAAATGTAGCTTATCCGACCCCCTGCATTACACTTCACAATTTCAGTCTCAAGTACACGACTCAAGTTTCATTGGGCAAGATTTCCTTTTAAACAATTCACACAGAAAAGTTCCCAAGGTTAGTTGAAGGAAAAATTGTTGTAGATCATAAATAAACAGACAATTCTAACAACATTGTCCATAATAGAGAGAGAAAGAGTTTGCAATATAATTTATTTATGGTCAGCAATAAATTTTTCCGATTGATTGTTCATTAGTGTCACTCTCAAAAGCAACACGAGGATCATTGGTGATGGACTTTGTCATTTTGAACCACGGTTGAATGATGTAAACGACAACTCAGCTGGTACCACCTCTTCAAACTTCCATATTCACGCCATTGGAGGGCTTGGAGCTTCGACAAATTTAACGGGCATGAGCTCCGGACAGGAAGAACACTCAAGAACATTCTCACCGAACAACAGATATTTGCGAGTCAGACGAGAGTGTCCAATGCAATGGCGAGTCAATGAGACAAATTTTATTTGACGCAGATGATAATAACATTTATATATTTAAGAAAAGATTAATTTAACATGTAATTTCCACATAGTAATTTTTAATATATTTGAAAACCAGAAAAAAGGTCAGAATTTGGAATTAATACAGAATATTAAAGATTTTAATAAAAAATTCGTTTATAGAACTGAGTTGCGAGTTTGTAATAGACGGCGTACTCAACCTGCAGTATGCAGTACTCGAAAAGAAAACGGCTGTGGCAGCTACGTAGCGAAAAAAAATTATATTAAAAAGAATTTTAAAAAGAAGGTAGATGTTTTTATTAATTAGTTAGTTATAACATTACAGATTCCTGAAAAGGAGAAATTGCTGAAGCCCGCCTGAGATACGAATCTGAAAAACCGTAGAAAAGTTTTTGACTCGTCCCGGTGACAAACACAATAAACTTTCTTAAACATCAAAATATATTTGTTGCCGTTTGGTAGAAAGTAGCTTGTTGAACGAACGTATTTCCCCCTCCGTATACTTATAAAAAAAGAAAATATCGAAGCAAATTATATATATAAACACAACTTCGAATATAAGATTGAGTGTTTTTTTCAAAATTTTTTGATTCAATGCAGTCTCAAATAGCTAATTAATTTTTCTTTCTAATCTTTGCGTTAATTTGTACTCTTACTTAAGAAACACATATACAATGAAAAATACATCTTTCTCTTACACATTCTTCAACCTAACCCTTTTTTTTTTGGAGTTTCCGGAGACTGTAATGGGTAGAACATATTATGTGTGTAAAGGAAGTGGGGTGGGGAGAAGGTAATAGATTCTTGGTTGGTATGCAGAAAAGAAATGTGCAAGCTGGGAGTACGTGAACTGAAAAAGGTTGGGAGTATTACGCACTGCTTTCATAAACCAAGATACAGGGACCCTAAATTATAAAATTATGCAAAAAAATACTGCTTGATTGCACTTTTTATACAAAAAGAATTTAACAATACACTTAAATGAATAATTTTTTTAAAGACAATTTTAGAATTTATTTCATACATAAGGTATATAATGAAACAGAAAATACATCCCGCAATTATCATTGAAAAGCATTACAAAAAAAAAAAAAAAAAAAAAAAAAAAAAAAAAAACTTACAATAGTAAAAGTAACTGGGAAAGTTAAAAATTAACAGTTGTTAACTATACAGGGATACGAAACTGTTCTCACGAAGAGAATGTTTTAAAAAATTAATTCGAGGAAAGAGTACCGAAGAATGAAAGTTCATTACGCTTATGACTCATGTTAATCGTCGGGTATCACTTTCAAATACGCAATATTCGTAGCATAACCTGTTTATTTTGTATTATCGACCAAACTTTTGATGAGAAAAGTTATAAATGTTACGTTTTTAGGAGGAAATCTAACTACTGGATTTCCCTCACATATACAAATCAAATTTATATCAGTCAGCATTTTGCATCGTCGATCGAAATAATAATAATTACTATAGTCGATAGATACGTGCTATTTCTTACCCCGTCATAAACTATACGCTTTCCTCCTTTTGTTGAAAAAAAATTAAACTTTAGAAGATTCTTTGATGTTAAAATACAAGGATTTCTGACACGTAGAAGGATGTTTATGACCTTCATTCGAAAATATCATATCGAATGAACTAGGGTCTGGAGAAGTGAAGAGAATCCCCCCTCTCCCTCTAGAAAATAAAACTTTTCAAAAATTCCGAAAGAATTCTCAAAGGAAATTTCGATATTACTAGCAGGAAAGAGAAATTGAAGCAGACAAGTTTTCATTTAATACGAGAGATAGCTTTCAGGGCTGCCGTAGAGTTTATCGAAAGAACCCCCATGAAAATTCGAATCGTGCACCAGTGAAACAAAAACAGTAGGAAGTATCCAAAAATTCGATGAAGAGAATGGATTCCTTTTCTATAAAAGATCCACTGCAAGGAAACAAACAACTAACTATAAAAATTCAGTTATCTCTATACCGTATAAATCCAGCACTCATTTAGTAAGGGTTTCGGTACTCTAGCTGCAGAAATTATGTAACTCTAGCTTATATTCAAATTTATGTCTGGTAAGTTTTGAAGCGTTGTGGAAACGTCATCATAAATACATTCAATAAATGACATTTTTCTACTGATTAAAGAAAAGGAAATTAGAAACTCTCAACTGTTCGATTTCAACTTTAATTCAAATATGTTAGAATAGCAGCTTTTTTTTATATAATAGGAAAAACATTTACTAGATAATTCTAGAAAATTATGTGTATAACGGCACCAAATTTATTGAAGAATTTAAGAATATTAAAATTGTCTATTTTCGATACAACACAGAACTCTTTATATATGTTGAAACACAAACAAGAAAGATAACTCTAAATATAACAAAGCGAAGGCGTTACAAAACCTAGACGTGTCCTCTATTCTAATGTTTTCAGTTTCTTTGTTCCCAGGTGGTGTTAATGTTCTGAAGACTGATGTCGACCAACATGGAGATGAGATTGAAGCAGCAAGAAGATTGTATGATGGATATTAAAAAATTGCTTAATTCATCGATGGATTAAATGTTTTTTTTTTTTTTTCAAATGTCACACTTAAAAGTAACGCGAAGGCAAAGAACATCATAATTTTGAGCCTCTTCAAATGACGAAAACGACATTTGAGTTGGTATTCTACAAACTTCTTTTCCTTCTAACATAAGGACATTGAACCTCAATAGATTTAACGTGTATCGGTCCTACTACTCTTAGGTGGTCCTTCTTCAGAGAGACGGATCCAAGAGAATTGTCCCTTAAATAAAGGCGTCCCTTATAGTAGATATTACTGTATGTGTAAGGTAATTAGAAAATACTGAATTATTGCTGCAACCATAATGAAAACCTATTAAGGAAGACAAACGATTCAAAAACGAAATGAAGAAATACAGGATTGAAATTGCTGTTTCGGGATTTGGGTCAAAAATGGGTAGTTAGAGAGAGAGAGAGAGAGAGAAGGCTTAGAAAACTAAAATATTCAGGACAGATTTATTATTATTTATATAGACAAAGTAACTAATAAGAATGTCATTATACGCTAAAAAATTGGGAATGTTAACTTCTATAGAGTAGCGAACAATAGTAAGGAATAAATTTCTAATAGAATTATTGCACTTTATAATAAAATTGTTAGTAATTGATTGATAATATTAATAATGCTTCATTAACTCAGATATTTTTAACACCAAAATTTCATAAAAATCCTATTCAATTTATGGTTCGAATATGTATGTTACTCTTGCTGGTAAAAAATAATAAAATTTTTTACAAAATATTATACATAAGTAGAAGGGTATTACCATCATTAAAAATTGAGCGGACATAGTCAAATATATGAATTATAAACAGATTTATGCTATGTTTAGAGCTTTTATTTCGAAGATTTTTTTAATTCTATTGACATAAATGATCATATTAAATTTTTAAAAGAGTTTTATGAGAAATTTAACATTAATAATTATGGAAATTGAAAGATTGAATTAGTTATGTTACTCTTAAACTAAAATATTGTCAATAATATGGTAAATAAACAGATTAAACGTATATCACAAGTTGGCACAATAACTGATCGTAATTATAAGCCAAAATTTATTTACACTTTTATTAAGATAATTTTTTTATTATAATAATTCAAAAAAGTTTAGATATACTGATGATGTTACTCTCATTCAAATTAAAAATAATAAAAATGTCGAGCCTTTATTATTTTTTAACCAAAGTGTTTAAATTTATCGCAAACTATTATTAATATAAATGAAACGGGATGATTAGATTTTTTTTTAAATAAGAGTTAGTAAAATTGCTCGTAATACGTATGGTAAAAGGAACATTTTTTCTCTCTTCTTTGTGATTCATAAAATACCTTTATGGGGAAGCTCATTACACCTGAATAATATTAGGAACATGATTTATAACCATATTTTACGTAATATTAGATTTATGACTAAAATATAGGATTTTTACATTCATTTGGATAAGTTTTAAAAATTGCTTACAAGTAGAATTTATTTTGAGTTTTATCAAGAGTAATTTAAAACATAATAATTATAAAGTTCAATTTCTTCTGATTTTAAATTGCTTTTCCACCCTCTTTTTTCAGTTTTGCTTTAATTTTTCTTTTAAAGTCTTTACAAATTTTCTTGCATTAGTGCTCATTCCCTCTCACAGAAAGAATTTCTGTGCTTCTTGTTTAAGATTAAGCGGGATATTTATGTGAAGGCTGTTGCTATGCGTGTCAGCTCATGTAATTTTTGTAATCTTTTTTAAATCAGGTTGATTCATTTGAAGATAGTTCTTTTTCTGTTTGCATTTTGCACGGGTTAAATAAATCGTTTCTCCTGAAAGTATATTTTACTTAACTTCTTTTTTTTGCAATTTACTCTTTTTGCATCTTGTTGAATTTGAAGAATTTTCATATTTTTATTATTTTTCTTCTGGGATTGCTGGGTACCTGAAAAAGATTGTTTAACGAGCTCAGAAAACGAGATGCAGAATTTTTAATTTCATTTTCTTTTCGGTCCTTCTTTTGTTGGTTTTCTCTATTTTTCTTGCCTTGATTTGTACTTATTCATAATTTGAATTTTGTCTTCTGCCCATTTATTATAAGTTTAGTATTCTTTCAAATATATTGATCTATTTCGTATTTAATTTGTTATGTAATTTTTTCTTTTTCTTTTGTTCTAAGCTTTGCAATCAAAAAATTTTATTTCCTTATACTTTTTTTTATATTCTAAGAAAATATTTGTAGGCTTGGTTTGGTTTGGTTTCATTAACTTCGCACTAGAAGCAACACAAAGGCTATTACGTAAATTTCGATTTAATTTTTAAATTTTTTTTCTTAGGATTTAATTACTGTTTTTGTATTATTTTTGGTGAATTATTTCAATGATTTATTTATTCTACAGAATTAAATACTATTTTCATTACACAATAACACACACACACACACACACACATATATATATATGTGTGTGTGTGTGTGTAATAAAAATAGTGTATATATATATATATATATATGTGTGTGTGTGTGTGTAATAAAAATAATATATATGTGTATTATATATATATAACTTTAATACCTTGTATTTTGTTTTAATTTCACTATAAGGTTTTTTGAAATTTAATTTCTTTAATATTTATTGATTTTTATTTCATATAACTCTTAAACATTAATACAATATTTAGTAATTTATACACATGTTAAAAATTATGTCTAATTGACATTAATAATTATATAATTACATATAGAATATGTATATAGTTATGTCTTTCACCAAGAATCAGTGCAGATTTTAACCTTATAGTTTAAGGTCACTGTGTGTTTTGATGAATACCAAAATTCATAACGATTCTTTCCCTTTCAGATAGCTTCATTTTCCTAACCATTTCCGGATTTTTTTTTCCTTTCTGCAGTCTCCATTTCCCCTTTGACTTTATTACTGGAAGGAAGTCAATTTATGACCTCCCTAAAAGTCTCAATAAATTTTCATTTATTTTTTTTTTTCTCTTTTCTGTAGGTACCTCTGACAATTTTAATCTCTTTCTGTCTCTCAACTCCTACCACTGTCTTCCTCCTCTCACTAATTCATTAGAATCCTCCGTCTCCAACGGTCTCAGTTAAACTTTTCTATCCGTTCTGGCTTAACTATTTACGCTGAAACTACGACCTGAAAGTTCCGATGCATTTCGGGATTTTCCCCCCTTTAAATATTATTCTTGTCCCTCTTTTTATGTTACCTTCCGTTATATGAGTCGTTAATCATTTCATTTGTTTGATGATCATAATCCTCCAGTTTTTTCCCCCTCTCTTTGTTTATCAACGAACAACAACGGAAGGCTTTAGGTAAGCCACCAATCGTTGATAAACAGTTTTCCAGACATTTTACGGTTAATCTTTCATAAAATGGCAACCTAAATAAACTTGTAAGGAGAATGCTGAGTTTCTTTTAAGATATTTCATTGAAATGAATAATGATGATATCTGAAGTTTTATGTTAAGTGTCATACATAAAAATTGTTGAGCAGCAACAACAAAACTCGTTTTATCCTCGAAAAAATCAAAGCAACACGGCAAGCAATTTTTCTGAAAAATGACTTCCTCTACGAACAAGTAACAAAGTTACGATTTAAAAAAGACAGGGAATTATTATTGAGGATATGCTTCAGTTAAAGTAATTAATCTTTATGTATCGGTAGATCTAAGACATGAGGTTATCAAAAGATTAATTCATCCGAAAATTCATTCTGCAAAATCTTTCACATCGTTTAAAAATGCTAAGAAAAATACACGGGTTGGACCAAAAGTCCCTTCACCTTTTTAAATGAAGATAACTTTTAATCTTTTATAACAGTATATTTATTTATATATGATATGCTACAATGTTTGGAATTAGTTTTGAACTAAGACTTGTGAAAAAAAATTTATCTCAGAAATAAGTGATGGTGAAGTTTAATGACACAAGAGCCAGATATGGCTATTTTGCGCTAAATAAGGTATAACTGTTATTCAGATATTTGAAAAAACAGGGGGAATGATAAAAAAAAATGGTATCAAGGAGGGTCGAAAACAGAGAGAGATCGCTAAGGGATCTCGTGGGGTGCGTCAACTGTGTTTACTAAAGACAATAAACCCCGTGGGAAAGACAGATCACTAGATAGCTTCGAGAGAGACATCAGTGAATGCTACCCTTTGGCCATATTTACCTGAAGTTAAGTCCCTGAGGGCACATCTCTTAGAAAAACGTCATCAGTCAATTCACTAAACGGACTCTTTCCATCTTTTTTCATGAGAGCTTGTTATTGTTAAAAGGGTTTCAACATTTCACTTATGGAAATGGATACTTACAGAAAAATATGCTTTTTTTGATTTTTCTTTTAAAGATCAATCTTAAGTCTCGAAACAATATCATCATATAATATTAATAAGTCTTAAAACAATATTAAAACAAAATTACAATTAATAAAATTTTAAGTAGTCTTCTGGATGTATCAAGAGGTAATTTACTATGAAATAATCAAAAGGTTCCAATATTAAATAAAAACCTTTCAGTAATTTACTACTCCTTCAAAGAGGATATCTCGATTTTGAGATGTACGATGTTTGTACAGAAATTTGAAATCTTCGCAAATATTTGAAAAGCTGCAAATAAAAGGTCTACCTCGTCTAGAATGCGACAAATTTTTTAAATGAAACAGAACATTATTTTAACTGATACTCAATAGGAGAATGGAAACACGTGATCCAAATTAAAAAAAAAAAAATCACTTCCACTTTTAAGTTATTTTTATGTCAATTAACCTTAAAATACGTCACTTAAAACATAAACATGCATACAGAAATATAAAGTTTTTTTTTGTACAGAAGGGCCCTGGCTGTATATTATATATATTGCTTTTTTTTTGTTGATTTTGGTTTTTAATTGTTCTCTTCCTTTTGTGTTTTTTAATGATAGATTATTTGCTTTATCTTACACACACACACACACACACACACACACACACACACACACA
>BMAW01041543.1:1217569-1283464 GCA_019974015.1 Nephila pilipes | reverse complement strand
ATATATATATATATATATATATATATATATACATATATATATAAATCACAAATCATTCTAGATAAAAATTTAAGCCATTAAAACTGTGTTTAAGCCCATTCTACACCTGTGTTGACGATATAAATGTCCGAAGAAGTATTTCGTCTCATTTTGCAACTACTAGATTAAACCAATATTTAACATTTAATTGAATTGAATATTCTTGTATTGGCAAAAAAAACCCGCAACAAACATAGAAGAAAAATCGTTACAGTGAATTGATTGTTAAAACAAATTGTGACGAACTCACCTAGTCACCAGCTTATACTAGTTTTATTAGCACCTGCTGAACTGGCAAAACATTTTGCAAAACTACACATTATATGTACGCATAATATTGTGCATACGTTATATATAACCCGCAAGGAAATAAGAAATATTCTACTGAAATGTAAATTGACAATTACGATGTACATTAAAATGGGAGTAGCGCCGAGTCGTGATGTGGTCAAGAAACTCTCGAACCCACTCGTCTCAATCGATACCGGATTCTAGAATGTGCCGGAATATCGAATGTCGGAATAAAGAGATGTTACTGTGTTAGTTTCATTTTTGTCATTTCTTAAAGCAGGTTGAATTTGCAATGTACTAAAACTAATTGAATAACGCAAATGTGAATATTTAAAGACACGTCTGTAGGTATGTGCAATGTTTCTCACCGTATGCTAAATAACTATTGATTTATAAATGCAGTACTATTTTGTTACAATATGATGTGATTGTTTATTAACGTCGCACTGCGAAGGAATCCAAGAGCTATTGACGACAGACCTAGTGATTTTGAACTTTGGGCAAGTTACAATCACGACAACTGAGCTACCTCTCCAAACTTCCACGTCACACTAATGGGAGAGCATGGAACCTCGACCAGATATAAAGTGCATCAGCCCCGATACACGGCGAGTCTTAGTGACATCAGGGTTCGAACTCACAACTCGAAGAAAAAACGTCTGCTGCGAGTCCGCAATCATGATCACTAGGCTACCGCGGTCATTTATCAGAAAGGTCAGCTTAATGCACCGAAAAGGCTGTGGCGAAGCATAAAGGATTCGTTTTGCATAAAACAAAATAAAGGCACGTAGCGTCTGAAGCAAATGTTTGAAAATTTGCGAGAAAGTACTTAAACATGTAATTCTGGAACAAAAAAAGAGCTATTCTATTTGTAAAGCATAATATAACAGATAAAATAAATTGCGAAAGTTCAGAAATGTTAATTGCTTAAGAATTGAGAATTAAGAATTATTTAACGTGAATACAAAATACCACAGATAGCTCTGACAAGACTGAAAGACAACGCAGTAAAGAATAATAAATCAAGTATAGCATTTCTTAAAATGTCAATCAATTATATATTGCCAGATAACCGCAAATTGAAAAATATCACTAATGCATGGGTCGCACTTTTACAATGTTAAAAATATTGCAAGACAATTGAATCAACGAGGAGGAATCTCGAAAGATAAAAGAACAATGAAATAATGGAAAAGATCTATTCTGTACAAAAACATTTCTGGAGCATTAAGTCTGAATGCAAATATTCGGATACTTGGAAAACTCCCATCCGTAGCCGACTATTAGTGAAGCGAAGAACTTTAAAAGACTTGAGTCTGATAGAGCAATTACAAAAGAGTATAAAAAACTCATTGCTGAGCTACGTCACACAAAAGTTGACTGAGAGAAATTGGAATTTGATGTTATATCTAAAAGACCAGTTTTTTAAACTCGTTACAGTTTATAATTCTAATACTGAATAAAAGGGAAATATTTATAAAATGTGTCACCTATATATTTGTTTATGTAATTGAATAATCGCTACAAAATATTAGTTAGTAAAAATTAAAGCTTCACTGAAAAACATATTATTGGAGGATCTTTCAAGTCAATTTATTGTATTGAATAATATCATAATCGAATCTTGAACAGTTGAAAAAAAATACAAATAAAAATCGAAAATGAAGAGAAAAAGAATAATGTAATATAATAAATTCTTCGAAAGCATCTCTTATGTACCCATCCTCATTGAATGCAGCTTACAGTATGTAATATACTGTATACATCAACAATGAGAAATGAATCAAAGAATGAAAAATGTCTGGATCTATGTTATGCAGTCCAAAAATAAATCAAATCCAGATTATTAACTCTTATAAATCTACAGAATGTTTCATGAATTATTCTGTCTCCCTTTTATTAAACTAAGTCAGATACAATAGAAATGCATTCATCAAATGAAATGTAAGATCACGTGCAGAGATTAATATGAATGAGTTATTCGAAGAGATGAATACCTCGAGTTGATTCGATAAAATTTCAATCAATCAACTTTTGATGAAATTTTTCTACTCTACAATCAATATATTTAAAAGAAATACGCACGAAATAAAAAAGTTTACGAAAGCAATAGCTGGAAAAGTACAAGCTCTATGTATTTAAATCAAATTTTATGAGATTATTTTTCCAGAGGAAGGAAAACCTTTCGACTTTCATCGCACGGTCACTTCGTAATTCTTAAATCAGTCTCTTCAATCGCACACACTAAGTGTTCCTTTTCTAGAACGATATTCAAAAGCGAGAATAATTTTATGCGTTCCAAATGAACGAATTCCTTGAAAAATGAAGATTATATATCCATGTAGATAAAGGGTTTTAAATTAGGTTATCTTGCTTTTCTTTCGAGGAATAATATATTCCCGATTATGCGAGGTAAAATGTGAAGTGTATATGCCGATATGAATCGTTCGTGTTGATTTTCCGAGATTCTACATGTAGTCATAAAAGCAAATGTGAAAAGAAGACTCGTTGGGGAAAAATGACCCCCCCCTCTCCTTTAAAGTGATTTTTCTTGATTTGAATCGTAGAGTAAAAGCGTAAAAAAACTTCTATAAAGATTAAAATTGAAGTGGATCTTTTACGAGTTTGTAAACCAAGCAAATTTGAATCAATTTATTTTAATGTCCAAAGTATACATAAAGACTTTCCAATTATGAGGAATTTTAGAATATTCGGATAGGAAACAACTAAAAATATATTCGTATTTAAAGAAATACTCAATATTTAATAACATAATGCTGTTCTTCTGCATGGGCAGAAAGTGAAAATTTTTTTTTGTTTTTTTGAAAAGGATTTTAATTTTCTTAAGATTTCAGCAAAACATTTTATGATTCTCCAGCGCTTTTTCTCTGCCATTTAAGTTTGAGTTATAAAAAGAATTCTGCACAGTAGTTTTTATTACTAACATCCATCCTTTAATACCGTGAAAGAGTAAAAGCGGAACGAAATCAGTCACTTGTAACTTAATGCAGTTTTTCAAAAAAAAAAAAAAAAAAAAAAAAAAAACCCACCGTAGTTATTGTTGAAAGAAAGTTTAATAGAAATTTATATTTGTTCCATGAGAGGGAATTAACAAGGACATGGTTAAAACGGCCTACGAATTGGTCGAAACGTGTATTCTTTCTGGAACAGTTGTAAAAAGCGTTTTTGCATACCTGTGTATAAATAGACAAGTTCAAATCAACATCAAATTTAAAAATCAGTAGCTGCTGCCGACAAATATTATATTATTATTTCGTGTGAAGCTTTTCTATCTTTGTATACTTCAGTTTATTGATGATTAATTCTTTTAGTCAAATGTGGTCACAAGGTTACGATTGTGAAACCAGTTCACTTTTGACATCATATTGCTATTTGAAATATTATACGTTAGTGCTAGCTGGCAACTAATGTTTCGACACACACACAAATTGTTCGCGGTGCTTTGAAGGGAAAAAATTACTTCGGGTAAACTCTCAGGAAAACGATTTAGGAAGACTTAATTTTATGTATTTTTTTCCAGAAAAGACGCATTTGTCCCGAAACTTGTATTCTCAACTAACAATTCGTGCTTATAATGGAATTTATTAAAAAAAAATCAAGAAATTCAAATCTTTAAAAGTTAAAATCAAAATTAGATCTAAGAAAGATGAAATAATTAAATCCTGTTCAACTCATAAGGATTTGAGTGTTATTTGGAAATGCTTCCTTCATAATACATACATTAAGATAAAGGTAATGATTTAACTTTTTAAGAATGATCTCTGTCCATACCACGCTTTCCATTTAAGAAAAAAAAATTAAAATTACTGCCTTTAAATTATGATATTGAAGGAAGAAATATGTCCAGGAAAATTAGAACAAAAGTAAGTTTAGTAGGTATTCAATGTCATTGATATTTTCTTATTATAGAGTGATATAGAGCATCGATTAATTCTGTTATTATTTCCTCAAAAGAACCAGACTACCCTAATCGAACAATTAATCATAAACAGAATTATTTCTAGGAGCAATAATTTTATAGGCAAATGAAAAGGATCAGTAATATATTAAACATATTTAAAAAAAAATGTATTATTTACTATATTCTTACAATTTTTACCTTAATTTTTCAAGATGAATAATTAAAGAAAACAAATGCAACTGGAACATCTGGCATAGATAGAAGAGGGTATAAAATTCAGTTGCAAATAAGTATGATATCTACAATACCACAAGGACAAAAACCAGGCTAAAAAAAATAAGTAAGATTATTTCAAATTTCACTTCCGAAAACAAGCTGATTCTCTTGGGGAAAGTAAATTCTACCGACTCACACCCTCTAATTGTCTTCAGAATTATTGAAATAGTAAATCTTCTAATGCAAGCATACATTTGGTTTCTAGTTTTAGAGATTGTTTGATTAATGTTTACTTAGAATCAACCCATGTGCAATAGGCTATAAATCTCGTAATTTTGAGCCACGGTTAAATGATAATTGAAATTAACGTCGCATTAAGAAGTGACACGAGTATTGTCGGCTCCAAACATAATGATTTTGAATGTAGGTCACGTGAAGAGTACGATACCTGAGTTAGAATCTCTTCTCCAGATTTCCATATCACGCCGAAGAGAAGATTAGTAACTTTGACAGATTAAGCGTGCATCAGCCCCGTTAGTCAATAATAATATCGGGACTCGAACTCACGACTCGACGAAATCAACGTTGGCCGCGAGATCGTGACCGGGACCACTTGACTACCGCAGCCATCATATATTTGGAAAATAGAAGAGAACACTGATTCAATCACTCAAGCAGAGCAATGAATTCGCCATCCCTACTTGAGAACTCATATTATTTCCCATCTAAAATAAAGAACTCTCCGCTATTATATATTCGAGCTTTGTTTTCCTCTAGTAATGCTTCTCTGTCATGGCAAAAGAAGGAGGATCGTTTGTAAATGGCTTCGAGAAAATAAATACAGTTTCCATTCCGTCCTCCTCGGCTACTTGTTACCATAAATATATCGTTTGGCCAGACTTTACGTGAGCCACACGAGGAGAATATTTACATGGAGAACAAATCTACAACGGTAAGAGCGGACCCTCTGCCCCTGCGTCTGACCTAAGGAGATGAAGTAATATTTATATAACTTTTCTATGGGTTCGCTCGTAAAAGCTGATCGTAGGAATCCTCTTTTTTCCCTTCAGCTCGCTTTATAGTACTGTGACATGAGTTGAGTCGGACTAATTTTTTTTTTTAAGAAATGGGACCGAAAAGAATGCCTAGCATGTATCAAGGCTATAAATGCATGAAATTGTATTGTTCGTAGAATTCTTGTAGAGAAACCATATATATTCGTACAATTTAAATAAAACAATGTCTCTTTAATCTTGTCATATTTTCAGGATGAGAATAAAGTCTCTGAAGTAAAACTGATTTATTCCGTTGTAAAATAAAATAAAAATATGTGCATTTAATATGGAACTAGTAGAGTTTAATTTTCATCAAAATTGCTCATATTCGAATATGTAAGTCTATTCAATAGCTAGAGAAGAAAGTTTTTAATAAATTTATAAATCAGACCACATTTTTTACCCTGTCATTCAAACATATACCAAAAATTATTACATTTTAAAAAATTACAGCTGTTTTAAATTATTATTAAAATCCTGTTAATTTTGACGAATTAATTTAAGGAAAAATGATGCACTATATAAGCTATTAACCGTACATTATAGAGACATTTGTAACTAGACATCGTTTCTTTATTCTTAATTTTATTCGTAATTTTACTCCAAGGATATCTTCTACTATCATCATGGAATAGAACCCAAATCCTAAAACCTTCTTCAAGTATCAATAAATAAATAAATAACTTAATGAAAAATATATGTGATTACAATATAGTGCAGATTACATAAGCTATTTTTTTTTATTTTGGTAATAATGTTTTTTATGCAAAATTTCCTGCATGCTAATCACCATGGCCTAAATGCCAAACATATGAAGACGGCGGAAAAAGATCGAACTTGGAACCCATGTTCAAGTATAAGTATATTGCATCTAGAGTCATTTTTATTTATTAAAATTTACGTAAATAAACAAAATATTTTTCAGTTTTCTAATCATCTGCTAATTATATCAAAATGGATTCATAAGTATGGAAAATGAAGTTTAATAAAAGCTTGCTGTTGTAGTTACGAAATTTGATTTAGGACTATAATTCGTTAAGTTGATTCTAAAAAGTATTTTGGTCATGTGAGTCATTCTAGATTAAGACACCAAAGTATACTCTCTTATCGTCAATGCTCACGGAGACGGAGATGTCACGCGATCTTTCTTAGTATAACAGTTTTATATTAGGGCTACCGTCTTATAAGTTTTTTTTTTTTTTTTTAATTTTATGCACATGATGTTAATGCTATGAACTACCTACTTTCCTCCTGAAACATAGACTATTTTATCATCCAAAAGAGAGAGAAAAAAAATGAAGGCTTCTGCGAAATTACATTTGCAACTTAAGATAGAAATAATTAAAAAAAAAAAAAAAAACAAACGACGAACCAAGAAGTTGTCCGATCGAGACAAAAATTGACGGATAAGAAATTATGTACAGAATAGAAAATGATTAAATTTCAGAAAAATTGGATGATTTATTTCAGAGTTACATAGTTACAAAGTAACGAGCTCAATAAGGTGTTGACAGACCTCTAGCCTGGATGCAAGCTGCCACACACCGTGGTATAGGGTGATAAAACTCCCGGATGATATTATGCGGTATTCCTTGCAAAATTTGCTCCAATTGAGGGGTTAGGTCATCAACATTCCCTGATAGATGCTATTGTCTTCACATCATATCCCAGAAATGCTAGATTGCAGAGAGATCTGGCTGGCCGAGGAAGTGTTTGACAAGCCGTAAGACGATTCATAGCAACACGTGCCGTATGTGGTCTGGCATTATGTTGCAAAAAAATAAGGCCAGGGTACTGCAAAAGGAACGGTAGCAAAACAGGTCTCAAAATGACGTCGACGTACCGCTGTGCTGTAAGTGTGTTTTAATGACGAACAGAGGGACCTAGCTATCAAGGGAAATGGCACCCCAGACCATAACTCCTGGTTGCGGATCTGTGTGGCGTGCAATAGAGAAAGCACGATCGGCATGCTGCCTTGGGCGTCTCCAGACACTTGTTTGATGATAGTCAGGACATAGTTGAAAGCGGGATTCGTCGCTGCTCAATATACGTCCCCAGTCAGCATCATTCCAACCTGATCGAGCCAAATACCTCTGTAATCTGGCTCGACAGTGAGCAGGCTTGAGTAGCAGGTGGCATAGTGGTCGGTACAAGCATAGATTTCGCTCTATCAGCCGTTTGTGAATGGTCAGGGTGGGCACTCGTTTACAGGTCGCACGTCTGATAGTTGATAATGATGAATCAGGCGCTGTGAAGTTGATCATCGTTATAAATCACTCTGTCCTCCCTATCTGATGTGGCCCTATGTGGAACACTACCATTATGGGTTTGAAATCTGCTATTGTCCACTCATTCTTACCAGCATCTGCTAATTACCGCATCGCTTCGACCCATATAAAGGAAATTCTACGATTTGCCCAACCGACCTCTTTTAATCCAATGATACGACTTCTTTCAGACTCTGACAGTTCCTCATAATGAGCTCGAATCTTGCGGTGAGGCATTTTTTCAGTCGTTAAAAGGTATCCGTAATGGCAATGCAACAGAAAATCTGACCATCAGATTGAGAATCGCTTCTTATATACACCTGCTGAGTGCGCAGTTCCGATGCGCTGTAACTGTTGCTATTCATTCATTGGATACCAAATTTAATCATTTGCATGTTCGATCCAAATGCCTTTGCATACGAAATTTCATTATAATCGCGCAAATCCTTCTTGGTGCGTCGTTTGTTTTTTGTTATAGAGTGTATATATATATATATATATATATAATTGTTACTAATCCTATCCGATATAACCAGTGGGCTAGATCAGATCCATGAGCTGAAAAACACTCAAGAAGTCGAAGAGAAGAAGAGGATGCTTGGTCAAGTACTGTTTGGAAATCTCCAGTTAGAAAAGATGTTAAGGAAGGGACTGATTAGAGTTACAGACAACGAAAATATTCTTATTCCCCTGGTCAAATTTGAGGCACCTCAAGTGACTGCTTAGAAATCGTGATATTGCAGTGTGTGCTGGCCCGATCATCCTCAAAAACGATTACTTACCCAGCCACTTGCCAATTTTGTGGGGAGGAGAACGCCAAGAAAAATCATTATTAGATTTAATTCTTGAGCAAGTCTCTAGGAAAGTTTAGATGTAGAAATGAAAGCCATTTTGAAGTGCCTTCCTTAGCTAAGATATCAGCCACTTCGTTACCGCTGATGCCAGTATGAGAGGCAATCCACTAAAGGCAGAATGAAATTTTTGAAGTAGTGTCTGTATAGATATGATATCAGAACGCGGAATAAGTCCCGTAAGTGTTGAATAGGACTGTGGCTGTCGGTCAAAACCCAGATATCTTGGTATGAGGTGCAGATGGATGCAGCTTTAAAACCCTCTGGAACTGCATGTAGTTCCGATCGAAAAACAGAGCAATGATTATTATTACTGATTTAATAATTAAAAACCGATAAGTATTTCAAATGTAATAATTAATAAATTGTTAAGGGTGGATTTTTAAAGAGTTTATTCCATTGTCTGATTATTTTATACAAATATCAGAGTACAATCAGGGGACATAAAACTGTTGAATTTTATTTATATTCATTGGATACAATTTACATATATTTTCATATATTGTTCTCGCCCTTTCGCACATTTTTTCGCAATAAGTGTTTCATTGTTTGAAATTCATATTTTGCACTCATGGTTTAAAGAACTCCCTATAATATACAAGTTTGTTCGAAAATTTCACCGAAATATCGATAGTAGAAAAGTCAGTAAATTTGTAATCCTTACTGAGAACATTAACTATGTTACCAATTTGGTCCAGTTGAGATGAAAACTTCGAAAATTCTCCTTTATTCGATGACTGTACAAGAGGTTGAAGAAAGTCTCTTTCTGGCAAAGGCTTTATTTTAAATACAAATTAATTTCCTTTTGAAACGCCTGTTATTTTTACTTAACCCAACTCTAACCGTATTGCAAAAGAATGCCCGCAACGACAGAAAGTGTTGAATTTACCGCAGTATCACCCTGCAATGAATCAATGTCATAATATGCAAATGGAGACCAAAGTCAATATGTTATCTCTCGGAAAGGAGGATTTCATTTTACGATGCTTTCCCGAGGCAAAGATTTTAATAAAGTCGGCATTGCAACCGAAACCCGACGTTCGCGATTTGATTGGATAGTCTGGAAATAATGAAATCTCGATTCAATGAGGAAAGACGGTCTGAAAAACCTTATAAGAACTATTCACGTGTTTAAGCACACCCATCAATATTAGTTGAAACATAGGAGGGTCGGTCAATAAATCCTTAGAAATTCTTAAAAATGGTGCTCGTAGAATCGAAAATGGTTTATTTTTAGAAAATATCATGACTCAATAGATACTTGTCTAAGTTTCAGTTACTCGTATTCGTGATCATGATGCCTTTCGCACCTCAAAATATTTTCATCATAACTTTTCGAGCCGATGAGACTATCTTTACATTTTTTGGAAACTATTCACGAGAAGTAACCCAAAGTTTTAATTTTTACTTGATTTTCGGTGAATAATAATGAATCCAAACCTCACCGACGTTTACAACTCGACGTGGCAGCAATCAAATTTCGATTTCGCAGCAAATGACTATCAAATCAAAACTAATTTATGAATCAATGTCAAATTTGTTTCGGCTCCATTCAACAGCTCCAAATTGTAACAACAATTTATCATAATCATGTCGTCTGTTTTCAAGGACAAGTACTTTTTGAACCACTCTCTTATCTCAATCGCCAATGTTGAAGCTCAACTTATTGGAGCAATGCACAGAACTAAAAAAAAAAAAGATGAAGGAGAAGAATCGCAAAAAAAGCTTTAAAGATTACAAATATTTATCAGAAGATACTTTGTGACGTCCTTCTATTATTTCGCATTTGCTATTATAAATAAGCACCAACAGCTTAGAAGATGCAAACCGACGGAAGTGAAATCAAGCTTTTGTGTTTTAGCTGTTTTAAGAGAAATTTTACATTTGTGGAACAGCTTCAATCTCGACTTGTACTTGTGACAACAGCTCCCACTTCGATCTTTCTTCAGCTTCTTTTTAATAGCAATTCAGGCCATCAAACCGATATATATATATATATATATATATATATATATATATATATATATATATATATATATATATATATATATATATATTTAGGTCACTGTTTACTCACAAGACAAGGTTCTAAATTCAAATAGCCTTATAAAGTAGCCCCAAAAGTTAATTGCTAGGGAAATGTGCGAGAAATTGTTAAATTTATCAAAAGCTGAGAGGTTGATGCCCTTTTTTGATTTTCGTCATACCTAAGAATAATTTTTACAAAATATAGTAGAAAGCTCCATATCTTGATACATTATGTAATTGACAAACTTAGAAGGCAAGCATGTCAAACCTATGGCGCAAAAGTACTATCCCAGCAAACTAACATACAAAGGGGGGGAAATACCATTTAGGAAGCTGCCAATTAACTACTAGATCTTTTTGTACCTTCAAGAAATGTTATACTTCTTAGTGAATGCCAAGCAGTCATTTTAGCACTGAACCAACCTTGTAGTTTATCGAAAAAAATTTACAAAAAAAAGCATGGTTTAATTTTTAAATTTTTTAAATATACATCATTGTCAATTTTACAAATATACATCATTGTCAATTTTCACCAATGAAATGTTTATTTCTTGTGATGTTGAACTGACGAACCCTTTCTCCCACCAATCGCTGCGAATGTAGTAAAATACCAGCTTTGCCATTACAGCTCCAATGCCTTACTTGGTCTGTCTAAAATTAAGTATTCCACTTTCACAAAACAAGAAAAATAGATTTATTTACGTTATGCTTGTGAGATGTGGAGTGAACATTGAATAACACCAAATCTGTTACAGCGACCGCCTTTTACGAGCCTCCAAAACAGCAACAACAGCAGTAATTACGAAGGGGAAGTGTGTGCCATTTAGGAAGCAGCTAAATAACTACTAGCTCTTTAAGTACATTTAAGAAATGTTTCACTTCTCAGTGATTCTCAAGCAGTCATTTTAGCACTCAAACAACCTCACAGACTACCAAGAATGGCCAAGTACCTCACCAAACTGGCAGAGCTCATCACCATTGGTTGAGTCCTACAATTGCAATACATTCTTAGTCATGTGGGAGTCTCCAGTAAAAAGAATGGGATGCCAGGGGAAGGCGTGAACCCGAGGCTAATCAAACACAGATTCCACAAACACTCAGAACGACAAACAATCAAATACTACAACCGTTAATAGTTCCACTGGCAAAGCCCTCAAAAACTTGAGTAAAGGCAAAAGACGGGAATGCCTTGCCGCGGGGGTGGGGGGGAAGGAGATTTCCACTGCACTTGGAACGTGTTGAAGCCTGATGCGCGTTTCCATCCGACGAAAGTAGTACTAATACCCTCAAGCACACCTCCACCGTATTGGTTTGACTATTGATGAGATCTGTTCGTTATGTCGGACTTCCAATACGGCCGGCGTTGACTTTCAGAACTGCTTTGAACTAAACAATTTATCTGCAAACATATCTACCCGCTCCTGGGAGACCCGACACCGAATAACTGAACAACAACAACTGATAAGTGTAAGTTAAATTAAATGAAAAAAGTATAGTTGTGCTCATAAATATGTACAGTTATTTTATATCTAGTAAAAATTAATGTTAAAAAAATATTAACATTTCGAACAATTTTAGTGTTGACGATTACTACATGTGTGTCTATTATAGGGCCTCGAATTCGGTATGTATTTTTCAAAACCAGGCGGTACGAGTAATAAAACCAAATGAAATGAACATCGGTATTTCTTAAAAAAGTCCGAATAGAAGTTTATTTGCTGTCATATAAAAGGTAAAATAACCTTGTTATGTAATAATTCTATAACAATAGGTTATACATAGCATAAGATATCCCAATGAACAACATAAACATTCTGACATAAGGAACAATACCCCTGCTACGAAGATAAATTAAGAAACTAAAAACTACTCTTACTGAATACAGAGCGACGCGCGTGTCTTTTCTTACTAAAAATTGGCTCATGGTTGAAATGAATTTGATACCTTTGATCTAAGGTGAAATCTTTTATCAATCGATACTATCCACAATTTTATCAAAGGAAAGCTATTGACAAATTCATTCATTTGTTTCAGACATGCCTCAAGTACTATATTTTTTTCATATCCATTTACAAGATCCTAAGCCTGTTAGTGGACAGCATTCTCCGACAAATTACGAAGCAGACAAAATGATTCCGCAGATAGTTAGGCGACTTTGCGGCGTTGGGACGACAAAAGGACACTCTGCTCCCTTTCTTTCATCCCTCTTCCGCTTTTTCAGAATGGGGGAGGGGAGTAGAAGAATCTGTAAAGACGTTGGAAGAAAGGGAAAAAAACACTCACACTCAAGATTGCCGAACCATTTCGGGTGGAGAGAGAGAGAGAGAAGAGCGATCTAATTTTCTTCGCTTCTTTTGAACAAGAAAAGAGAGCCGAAAAAAACATCGACCTTCCAAAACTCATCTTCATTTGGGGAATGGGTGTATTTGTTGCCGGATTTCCGTCACATTCCATTCTCCCTCTTTATCCCTAGGATTTGCTTTTATTTATCGCTTCCTCCAGGCAGTTTCCATCTTGATTTGCTCAGAAGGATGGCGCAAATATTTTTTCGGATTTCGCTGTGAAGTTGCAATGGTTTTGTTGAACTTATTTTGCACAATAATCTACTGGAGATGGGTTAAAAGCGAGATGAGGTAATTTGATTATTGCCTAGTTCTCCTGCATTTTGATTTTTTTCTTCGATTGGTTAAATGCTTCACAAGAACAATATCATGATAGCTTTCATGTTTCGAATCTTAATTAACTAACGTTTTTGAGTTAGTAACTGAGTTGATAGAATTAAAATATATGAATAGTTTAACGATAATTATGAAATATCGGATGATCAGTTAAAATATGATGTTCTATGTAAGACTTTACAAAAGGACACTGGTGATTACAATAGATGCTTGAGTGTAAGGTAAGGGAATTTGAGATACGCTTTTCGCATTGAAACAACAGGTTATTCTCAAATGATGGACTTTACTGAATACTGAGCTTGTTGTACAGGATACGGCAAAAAGTTTCAAAATCTAATAAAATCCAAACAAATGAAGACAAAGAAAAAAATCATCTCTATTACTGGAAAATATTTAAATTGATATTCTGATACATGATATTTTGAAAATTATGTCCCTTAAGAGGCTGCCGTTAATGGTGCTGAGGTTGCGAAAACTCTCTTGAAAGTTTGCCACATCCCTTTGAAATTTGTTCAGCGGAACCGCATTTATTTTCGGCCTTATTGATGCTTTTTTTTATCTTCCGGTCGGTGTCGTTGCACTAATGGTCTCACAGAAAAAAAAATCGTGCGGGGTCAAGTCCGGTAAAAGTGAGTGCCCTCCAATATCACATTGCGGTGAAACTCAGTGACCCGGAAATATTTCGATGATAATTCCAAGTAAATGTCGTGGGGAATGTCATGTGTTACCGTCTTACTACAACCACAGATCTTCCAGATTAAGGTCTATGAGTAACTCTAAGAGTTGTGGATGGAGAAAGTCCTTAGGCATTTCTAAATGTAACAGTTACTGGCAAACAGCTCCAGCGCAAATCGCAAATAATATTAGAACTGGTCGAAAATTAGTTTTTACAGGTGTGAAGTTAATCTAACTTCATTTCTTTTGGTTTTTTAAGACTTTGGGCAGCTTCGATTTCCTAATAATTGATTTGATTATGTAGCAATGTTCTCATTTTGTACTGCTTAGTTCCACATGATTTCTAACAATAGTAATATTCAAAAATTACATGATCTCACGCACCAACTGACTACGCCCACTGCTCTATTGACCGAGCATTAAAGTTACAAATAGATTATCTAAAATCTAAAGCATCCAAAGTATTACAATGTAAAAAAGTCTTTAGTTTGCTAAAAACATAATATTAAAGAATATTAAAGGAACACATTAAACATAAAAATAATCAAAAATTAAAAACAATGAAACAGATTATTTAAAAAAAATACCAAATTTAAAATATCAAAAACCTTATCAAACGTATCTCAAGAAAAATGATTAAGAAAGTTACGTTTTATATACGGTAACAAAGTACAGTACTCTCTCGGTAATCTGGTAGATATGGGACCAGAGCAATACCGGATTGCGGAAAATCATTAAAATAACGAAATAGAGCAGCAAACATTCTATATTATCTATAACATTTAATGCAGTACAAGTAAATAAAGTATTTCAGAATTGCATGGTTTTCCGACCCTGTGGGTGGAGGAAAGAGTAATTTTGCTTCAGTTGCCAGCGGTTGTTTCGAACCCAGGAGTAATAGGTCCGAAGAAGATTTGACCGGTCGCTTTTTGTTGTGCCTTTGCCATCCAAACCAAAAGCTACGTTTCCTTCGGGATAGTTATGAAGGTGTTTTAACTTCTGGTATTGTTGTTGAAGAGATCCGCTGTACACTCCACCCTACAGTATCATTTTGATAATAAGAAGAGAAACATTCTATCTGATATTTGTAGAGGTCACTTTTCCAGCCATAAATGCAATCTTTATACACCTCTCCCTGTGGTGGTTCAAGTTGACGTGTACGTCGCAGCTGGCATTTCACTAGTTGTGAGTTATGTGCAGCCTTACTTAGATACACAGAGGCAAGTATTTTTGCATCGGGGACATATGCAACCAGTAGTTTTTGGTTGTGCTGTCATCTAGTATTCAAGTTCTGGGGCATCACTTTTGCGTTTGCTGGTTTTCGAACCCTTGGAAGAGAAGAGATTTTGGAGGTCCGGCAGCGACCGGTCCAAAGAAGAGTTGACCGGTCGCTCTAAAGAATATTCAAGAAACACATTAGGATATTAATAAATTACGATGCTTAATTCGACGTAAAATGACGACAACAGCTGGAAGCGGCCACAACCAAAACTAACCAATGAATCACAGTCAAGTTTGTTTTTACGTTGTTTAACAGATGGTAGAACACTCTGAAGCACCAATTTGTCTTAGCAACGCCATCTATTATTCAAAAACGGATGTTTTTTTAACCATCTTCGTAACGGAAAAAAAAATTTACTACTTTATGATCAAGGAGAAAATCGGACACTATATCTTCCTGGTCTCGAAAGGAGACATACAAAAATTTATCGGAAAACTTTCCTCAAATTCCCACAAGAAATATCAAATCTTTTGAACTATCAACCGCTGATTTCAGTCTCCGACGAAGAAAGATCTCCTTTTCTATGACGCTTTTAACTACGGTTAATACGGGACATAAAAATATTTACGTCTTGAATGGAAATTTTAAAAGCCATTCTATGGCTCACCCAACAGATGGGGCCAGGGGCAAAATCCACCGAGAGACGGTGTAATGAAGTCAAGGATACAACTCACTTTCATTACATTAACAACTGCGAAAGGAGATTGCAGCGAATCTATTCCCTAATCCCTGACTTCATTTCCTCAGATTCTTAATGTTGAAAGTGTTTGCAATAAAAGAGTAGAGCATAAAGAAAAGATTCATAAGTATTTCCTACATATAATACGCATTATACTCCTAAAAAAACACTTCTTGCAGTACATTTTTACATATCACAAGGAAATTCTTTTAAAAATTAAGTCTGTGTTCTACAGGATATAAATCAAACAAAACAATAAAATATAAAAAAGACTATTATCTGTAATGCCATGTTTTTCGTATGAAACGTTTACTTGAAAAAAATTTTTACAACTTTTTTGTCATATTTAAATAACACATAAGAATTCAAAAGTCTTTTTCTGTCTATCATTTGATATATTTTCTTAATTTATGTAGCAATGCAAAAACATTACTTTCTCTCAAAAGAGTATTTTATTTTACAGGCTTGTAACATTATTCAGATGTTGATTTTCTCTTTTGAGCTTTCTCATATTGAAACAGTGCAACAAACGTTAGATAACTGTGATATTGGCACAATTCACTGATTGCTAATTAGCGTGACACTTAGAAGCAACACGAGGGCTATCGGCGACGGATCTCGTCATGTTAAATTTCGGTCAAGCGACGATAATTGACCTCTCTTTCCAAACTTCAACATCACGCCAACAGGACTTGGATTCTCGACACATTTAACGTGCATCATTCCCTCTACACAGGGGTCTACAGTGGCTCGAATTCATGACTCCGGGGAAACAACGACGGCTGCGACCATGACCACGTTATATTGGCATTAACTTACATTTTTATATTTATTTTTTAACTACTTCTTCCACTCTATTCTTTCATTGTCATTCAGTCTAAAACTCCCCCAAAATCCCGAAGTGATTCATTTTTAAAAATTAAACTATCTTCGAATACAATCAGATGTACAATTTTTTCAAGTATATATCTTTTAATTAAAAAAAAATACAAAATTGACATATTGATTTTCCGTGAGTTTTAAGGTTTTCGAATATACAGAGTCTTTTTCAATATTTTATTAATAATCATGATATACTTTAGAATATTGGGCGGAAGTAACTGACTGGTTTTCGATCATTAGGGTGAAAGAGGGTCTTAAGGTTATGCCTAAAAAGTTAAGTTCTTGCTTATTAACGTCGCAATTATAACAAAGACGAAGGGTATTAGCAGAATACCCAAGGGGACCGAGCTCGACCAAAGAAGCTGCAAATTGGCCCGCCTGGAAGACAATCACCCCCCCCCCCACTCAGCATTTACTGACAAAACAAAATAAGATTTTTACATAATTTCGAAGTCAAAGTGAAATATAGTATACAATGCATTTAAAGAGCAGAAGATGTACATGACAGAAACATAAGAAGAAAAAAAAACTAACAATTGGAATTTTGTTGCAGAAATAAGATGTATAACAAGTTAAATGGCACCATACAAAAGCGTCCACAAACTATTGGCGACATACCTTCGTAATTTTGAACCTCAGTCAAATGCCAAGGATGATATTTGAGTTGACACCCTACTCTACAAACTTCCACACTAGGCCAACGTGAAGTCAATGAGACTCTACAAGTTTAACGTACATCAGCCCCTTTACATTATGAGTCCTTAGGGGTTTCAGGGCTCGAGCCTTCGACTTGACGGAAACAACGCCGGACATGAGTTCTCGACCACGACCACTTAGCGACCGCAAGTCTTTTGTTAAATTCGACACAAGACACAGAGATGTATTTTCGTAAAGCTTTACTGAAATTTAAATATAGATCATATAAACAAAATAGAAATGAAAAATATTTTTTAAATATTTCCCCCTTTAGTCTTACAAATGAAAATATTCTCAATTTATGCATTTATTGTCGAAAATATTGAATTTCATAGAAAGATTGTAGAGAAATAATATATAAAAGTAATGTCGTCTGAAGATCAAAAGCATATTATGAATGTAAAAATGTTTTACATTTTGTTTGTAGAATAATAGGTTTTCTGTTTTATCATCAGATTCACTATTGCGGAGATGAGGAAAAACTCTGAAAATTTTAAAAATACGGAGAAAAAGATCGACTATATTTTACAAAAATAAATAAAAACATTTCTGACAAATATGAAAAATTGACTTCTACCTTGAATGAAAATGTATTAGATAAGTTTCATTACTGTAATGTAATTACTAAATTTCTCAGTGCTAGAAGCTCTTAAACTTTTTACAAGGAAATTCATGGGACATTTTATTTGATGCAAAAGAAACTACTAAGAAACAATGAAAATAAGCTGAAAGAAATACTAATATAAATAAATAAAAGATAACATATCTTATACATTACATACCATGGACGAAAGAAATTTGGAAACAAATACAATCGATTGGACTGACGCCATTCATATACAGTCATTATCCTAAGGGCTATTTAACAGATGTCAGAATGATGGCCCTTGAAAGAAATCCAAAGGCGATTAAATAAATCAGAGCAAAGGCATAGCTAGACATTTCAAGAAGTCTGAATGTAAATATTTGGAAGTGGAAACTTGGAAAAACTCACTTCAAAACAACTCGATAATAATGACGTGAATAAGAAGCTGGTTCGAAATGGCGTTGTTGAGCTAACCTTTATGTGCTTCTATCTGTTGAACAGTGTCAAAACAAATTTGACACATATTGAATGCTAGTTTTGATTTGGAAGTCCTCAATGCTAAATATAAATTTAGTTCCTGCCGTCGATGGAAGCTGTATTCATCATTATACACTAAGCCAAGGAACAATTAAAAAAAATGGACTGCTTCCAGTGAATCGGCTCAAAGGAAGACGGTTTCATCGGCCGGAGATGAAATTTTCAGATGTATATAGACAGGTTCTCAAAGACATCATAGAAAAAAGACAAACGATCACTGGACAAAACTACAAAAGCAGTTCTACAGTTACAGTGAATTATCTTATTTCGCATTCCTTACATAGATATTTTTTCCAACCGTCCTTGCACATACGATAATTTTACACACAAAACTATAATTTCTAAATACATATACAAATATGGATAGAATAAAATGTTCGAAATAGTAATTATCACTCTTAAAGAATTTTAGTTTGTACTTTATTTTGAATACTAACCCATCTTTTCAATCCAAGTTACATTCCAAAATATGAAATTTAAAAAATAACAATAATAAAGATTGTTAAAAACTAAGCCTATTTTGGTTGGTACCATGAGTCCCATGATGCAGTGCTTGAAACCTAGAATCTGCGACAGAAAATGGAATAAACGATTCATCCATGTTATACATCTTTTAAAATGAAATTAAAAAATTTTCTTAAATTAGTTATGACATTTGCGTGTTTGCTTAAAAACCCTAGTGTGGGAAGTAAAGATTTGTTACAGCACTAATAAGTTTGAACTAATCTGTTTCAACCCTATATATATATGTAATGATTTAACTTAATTCCCATTAATTTCTCACTTAAATAATTAAATTCACGAAATTTTCCCATTCCTTCTTTTAAACTACAATGTTCATTCGTATTTATTCTCTGATACAATTCCTTATTCTTTTTAATTAATTCAATCCCGCGTTCTAACAAATTCGCTGACAAATCTCTTTTCCTACGGAACAGACCTGTAGGAATGATCCCTACCAGACTAAGTCTATACTTATCTCCCCTGGAAGTCCCTCCATTCAGACCATGTGGACTCTGACGTTTATTTGAATTTTCCCTCATATAAATAGCAAAATACAGCGAAAAACGCTCTCTTCTCATGCTTCTCTCCTCTTCTTACTACTCTTCTCTTACGCTCATCCTCTCTCTGACGATCATCTGAGATTTGTATGGTAATTTCGCTTCGGCCTTTGGTGGCCGAAGCCGACTAAAATCTGCCACAATATGGAAATAAAAGTATTTCGGCCATGTACGGAATGATTCATTAATATTGAACAAACATTGAACAAACAAAGATCTAAGTGGCATTCTACTAAGACTAACATTAATCTAGGCATGGTTGTGTTGTTAAAATGAAGATTAAATACCTTTGAGTCCTTGGTCAATTGGAAAAATAAATAGTGTCATTTATGGAAAAGATGACAAAATTAGAGTAGTAAGGGCACTTAACGCTTAAGGGCACTTATAAAAAAAAAAGTATTTCTAATGTGTGCATTTTACCAATTTCAGATAATATGATATAGATTTTTTTTACTATTGCAATTGTGTAGAATTATATCTTATATTCCCTCAATGATTAAGTGATTATATTATAGTCTTAAATTCAATGTAACTGATGTAATTTTTATGTTAAATTTAACTCGTTGTATCAATTGTAAATTTACTTGAAACCTTGTAGTTTCAAGATGGGGAGTAAGTACACGCCACTAGATGGCGCTTTTTTGTATTGAAAGAGTTTCATAGGTTTTTTTGTATCAGAGAAAGAACGGTGAAACAACGAGTAGTACGGAAGGCCGCCCACCAATAAATACTGCTTGTGGAAAGAAGAGATTTTTGCGTTCCATATGCCTCTTCATTGAGAAAAACGCTTAATTGGATAAAATGATAATTGCAATTTTTTTTTGAGAAAATTTTAATAAACGAAATCTCGAAAAACTGTTCTACACTTCTAATATTGAAAAGAAAATATCCAGCGAACAAAAGACTTTTGAGAAAAATGACAGGAGTGAGTAATGATGGAATTTAATGGCGCTAGATCCAAATATGATTATGCTGCACCAAACACGTTTGAAAAATAGCAGTAAAAAATGGCAGAAAAGGATAGAACGTGTTGACAATTAGGAGAATCAAAACGGAGAAGGATCGCTAGAATATCCCAGAGAGGCGTAAACTGTATTTCCACAGACAGTAAACCCCATGAGAAAGAAAATGATCACTAGTGTGCTTCAGAGTTAAGATTGCCGTACTTACCTGAAGATGGTATGCCCCTGAAGACGAAGAATGACAAAAAATAGATATCCCATTTTTCGTTCGAATTTTATTGATCTGTTTATTTAAAGGGAAGTGAGGACCATCAAAAAAAGAAGCATTTAAACTTTCGTTTGCAGATAATTTTTGTGTTTTTCGAATCCAACTTTATGATTGCAGTAAGTGATACTTGCAACAAATAATAACACAGTAAGTGTTCCTTGCAACTCAAATGCGAGGTATGTCTTGAATGCTACCATCTATGGATGCAAATCTATTGAAAGATAAAGGAAATATGTGGCGCAGTACGATACGTATATTTGAGGGATAATATGTACTGATATCTTATCCCTTTTTTAGAGTTGTAAGAGAATAGAAAAACGCTTGGCTATATTCGACTTTAAGAATCTTTCTCTTGCCTTGAATCGTAAGAACAGGACTTAAAAAATCGTATGAAAATCGAAATTTGGATGAAAACTTTAGTCCTGGAAATTTGCTTCATTTAATTTAAATATCAAATATAGAATGTGATTTTTGAGTGAAATTTCACATGATTTACAATGCTAGGCTACAACGACTGAAAGGGTGCATTAGCATTCTGGAATTACTAAATGTCAAAAATATTGTTGTCGTGTATATAACATTGTTTGAATTCTTAAATGTAATATTTATTTAAAAATTTACGACAGTTTTTCCTACATTTTCGGAATTTTTCCTTGAAGAAGCTTGTCGATGAAAAATTTCGTGAAGCAGGCTTATATAATTTCTTCTTCAATACTTGGCTAATTTGCGCTGTTTGAAATGGCTTCATTATTGAAGGTTTCATGAAACATTTCACTGAACAAGCAGACAGACGAAATATTCATTTATAGAGAGAATGCTATTTAAAGAGCCTTTCGTGTGCAATAGCAGAATATCAGTTCCAATACATACTAAAATTGTTAATATCATTCAAAGAAAAGGTCGATTTTGTGTACCAAAATTCATTTTAAGTTATTTAAGAAGGATATATATATATATATATATGCAATCTTTTTACAAAAGGTATATAAATTTAGAAATGTTCTCTACGACTAAATATTGAATTCCTTTTCATATGTTTCTTTCCGTTGGAAGTATTTGCGATAAAAGAGCTGGGGTGATCGAGACAAGATATTAATCCTTAATCATTTCTAGCTTAGAATGAGCATACTTTTAGGAGAATATTTTTATATAACACACAGAAATTTCTTTAAAATGAAATTTGATGAAGGAAAATGGAAACATTTGTGTCTTCTTAATATATATATATATATATATATATATATATATATATATATATATATATCATTTAAATTTAATTAATGTGCAGCGCTTGGGCAAATGGACTGAAATAAAGATTTTTTGGGGCTAATTCAGTTAGATTACCATTGAAATTATATTGGTCTCCTGATCCTGTTTATATACAAGCATTTCCTAAAAAATTCTTCTCAAAAAATATATTTGAAATATTATTGAGAATGATACACACACACATACATTTTGCAGATAACAGAGAAAAACATGATTCCAATTGCTTATTCAAAATACAATCACCAGAAGTCACTTTCGAAATAAATTTAAAAAAATTTTTTACTGTCAGTTACCGATATGGCAAATAAAATGTAATATTAGTTTCACGGATCCAACCTTCACAGCTTCAATAATTGTATTAGCATTAATAGTTTAGACCAAGAATAAGCAACAATCTCAAAACCGAACCGTGATTCAACAAAAGAAGACAAGAAAACAAATATATCTAGCCATAGTAAATAAACGTAAACATTAAAAATAATCCATACACATTAAGAAATATTTTTCTTTGACTAATAAAGTTCAAAACTCTTACCTCCAGCGAGCAATTTAATGTTTACATAAATTCCAATATGGAGCGATAGTAATATGTTTTTTTAACTGCCCAACACTATTGATTTATTGATTGAATTTATAAAACTAAGGAGATTTACTACCATTTACTTATCCTACAAAATTTAAAATTTATTTAAAAATCTATATACCAAGACAATCAATGCAAATCAAAAAAATGTGCTGTAAATAAACCTACTAAAGCAGAAGATTTAAATAGTATAAAAAATCGTTAAGTTAACCTTAGAAATATGCTTCTCCAGGTGGTGGCAAAGTTTAAAATATTATTTTAAAAAATTAACGAAACCCAATTTTTTTATTAAAAAATATCACAAATGATTACAAACTCTTTCCACTTTCAATGCAGTAATCTTTTTCACACAGCTACATGAATCTTTAGTAATTAATTTATTAATGTCGCGTTTAGGAGCAGCACGAGGGTTATTGGTGACGGATCTCGTCATTTTGAGCCACGATCAAGTGACGACATTTGAGCTAGCACTGAACTCTCTTAACTATAACGACTTCGAACCTTGGTAGATATAACATACACGAAGAGTGCTTTGTGTGTACCAAGATTGGAACCCACGAATTAGTTGAAAAGACCACGAGTTCGCGAGCATGACCATTCAGCTACCGTGGCTCTGAGCTATAGTAGAATGAAGATTCGAACAGCAGTTAATATAAACGCAATAACTCATATTTAAGATAGATTAACTCAACCTTAAATTTCTCGATGAATACATCCGAAATTCATATTATTTTCAATCCAAAATAAAGAATTCATTTCCTCAAGCGATCTTTAGATCTTACTAGTGACGCTTCCCTGTTATGGCAAGCGAAACAGACTCGTTTGTATTATCCTCGAGAAAATAAAAACAACCTTCCGCTCTACTTGTTACCATAAATATACCGTTTGGCCTTTCAGCCCCTACGTGAGTCACATGAGGAGAGGATTTACATAGGGAGCAAATCTGCAACGATAAGATCGGGCTCTCTGCCCCTGCGTCCAACACAAAGGAATGAAGTAATCTTCCTATAACTTTTCTATGGGTTCGCTCGTAAAAGCTGATCGTAGGAATCCTCTTTTTTTCATTTCAGCTCGCTTTATAGTACTACGACGTGAGTTGAGTGGGGAGCTTTACTTTTCGCTAAAATGGGAAGGAATGGGCGCATAAAGAAAACATGAAAAAAAAGTGTAGAATTTTGGAACTGTTTTTTTCTTGAATGAAATCATATATATTCAACTTTTCTAACATATGTATCGTGTATTTACTTAGTAATAAAAAAAAATCTTAACACGCAAGAAAATCTCAGGATTTAAGCAAAAAAGCCGGATATATCTAGCCATTCAGCAACTTCATTGTTGAGCGAGGATTTGCAATAAAATGCACAAAATAATTAAGTAAATTAGATAAGGTTCTTAAGTTTTTAAATATCATATTTGAAAATACTTATGTAAGTATAATATTTAATTGAAATTTTAAAAATGGTAAAAAAAGAACAAATAAAAACAATAATCAAAATATAAAAAAAAATCGCCGCGTTAATTTAAAAAAAAAATTATAATTTAAAATTTTATAATAAAAAGAATTAGTGCAGAAGTAGAAGAGTTGTTCGTAAACATTCGCAATTTTTACATTTTAAAAATTAAGTAAAGTATTTGAATACAACTTGTTCAAATATCATTAGAATTCCATGTATATATGTGTATATATATATATATATATATATATATATATATATACTCCATAACAAAAAACAAACGACGCACCAAGAAGGATTTGCACGATTATATTGAAATTTCGTATGCAAAGACATTTGGACCGAACATACAAATGATTAATATTTGGTGTGAAAACAATGAGTAGCGGGAGCTACAGCGCATCAGAACTGCGCACTCAGCAGGTGTATAAAAGAAGCTATTCTCAATATATGCTCAATTTTTCTGTTGCATTGCGATTTAGGATGCCTTTTAATGACTGGAAAAATGCCTCGCTGCAGGATTCGAGCTCATTACGAGCAACTGTCAGAGTTTGAAAGAAGTCGTATCATAGGATTGAAAGAGTCAGGTTGGGCAAATCGGAGAGTTACTCGTCATATGGGTCGAAGCGATGCGGCGATTAGAAGATGCTGGCAAGAAAGGGTGGACAGTGCCAGATTTCAACTTCATGATGGTAGCGGTTGACCTAGGGCATAGAAGACCGGGAGGACAAAGTGATTGTCAGATCAGCTGTCACAGCGCCTGATTCATTGTTATCAACCTTCAGACGTGTGGGGGTCACACGTCTGAAGGTTGATGTCCACCATGACCATTCACAGACGGCTGTTAGAGCGATATTTATGCTCGTACCGACCACTACGCCTCCTGCTACTCAAGCCTGCTCACTGTCAAGCCAGATTACAGTGTTGTTTGGCTCGATCAGGTTGGAATGATGCTGACTGGGGACATATAGTTTTTAGCGACGAATCCCACTTTCAACCATGTCCTGACGATCATCAAAGACGTGTCTGGAGACGCCCAAAGCAGCGTGCCGATCGTACTTTCACTATTGCTCGACACACAGGTCCTCAACCAGGAGTTATGGTCTGGGGTGCCATTTCCCTTGATATCTAGGCCCTTCTGTTCGTCATTCAAACACACTTACAGCACAGCGGTACGTCGACGTCATTCTGAGACCTGTTTTGCTACCGTTCTTTTTGCAGTACCCTGGCTTTATTTTTCAGCATGATAATGCCAGACTACATACCACATACGGCACGTGTTGCTATGAATTGTCTTATGGCTTGTCAAACACTTCCTCTGCCAGCCAGATCTCTCTGCAATCTAGCATGTGTGGGATATGATGGGAAGACAACTGCATCTATCAGAGAATGTTGATGACCTAACCTAACAATTGGAGAAAATTTGGCAAGGAATACCGCAAGATACCATCAGGGAGTTTTATCACTTTATGCCATGGCGTGTGGCAGCTTCCATCCAGGCTAGAGGTGGGCCAACTTCTTATTGAGCTCGTTACTTTGTAACTATGTAACTCTGAAATCAATCAATCAATTTTTCTGAAATTTTAATCATTTTCTATTCTGTACAAAATTTTCTTATTCGTCAATTTTTGTCTCAATTAATCAACTCCTTCGTGCGTTGTCGGTTTTTTTTGTTATAGAATATATATATATATATATATATATATATATATATATATATATATATAATAAAATTTTTATTCATATTTAGCGTATTGTTTGCCTTTCAAATCATTTATATTTCCAAAATTTTTAATTTACATTTTTATATAAATAATTACATAGTTTAATTTAATTTCTACTGGGTTAATTTTTATTAAACTTAATTAATTTACTATTTTTATATTTTTTAAAAAGAATTTCCCTTTTTTTTAATCTCATCGTCTTGTAATGTAATCCTGAGTACACAATAAGAGTTTGCGCGTTTCGTGAATGAATTTCGATTGGTTATGGTTCCTCTGCTTGTGCACTTTGTTCAACCTGAACCCAATTTGGATACATTTTGTATCTTCAGAGTTCCTTCGGGGATTTTTTTTTTTTTTTTGAAAAAAAGGATATTTTTAATAAAATTAGACATAAGTATTAGAATAGAAGTTTTTACCATAAACGTTCCAGGTATATTATGTAGCAAAAGATCGAGAGAGGATGCGGATCTTTACAGTAGGATCTTTACAGTATATGCATAATATTGAAACAAACAAAATACTTGACTACTATGACTCCTTGACTGATACTATGTAATTCTGAAAGATATGAAAGTTAAAAAAAAACATACATAACAGTGGAAGTTAGAATCTTTTATGAATTATGCTGATGTTCATTTCCGTCCCCAAACGGTTTGTTTGGTGTGGAATCTACTCATCAATCTTTTTTAAATATGAATATATTTTTTAAATGAATTCTGTTTCTGTTTAACTTGACGTACCCTTTCAGAACGTCCTCAACTGAAACATCAGAAAGTATTTAATTCAGCGAGGCTACCAGAGTCCGATAAATCATTGTTTCGAGTCATAACATACAAACAGATACCCTTTCAACCCAGTGTCAACCCTCGAAAAGTTCATTTAACGATCACTCCAGACAAAGATTCTAATATGGTTGGAACAATAAACAGGGCTGGAAGGATATTTAATTGAGGACTCGGAATAATGAAATCTTGACTCAATGAGAGAAGCTTATTCGTGTATTTAATCAAAACTTATTTAACTTTAAGACATTGGAGAAATTTAAGGTATTGTACAGAATGAAGGAATATATGAAATTCAAATACTAATGACATGCTTCACTTAAAAACTGTTTAAAAAATGCTCATTAAAAATGGTTAATGATATAATTTATAGTAGTAAGTGCATTTCTTCTGAAGATAATGCGGAAACTACGCAATACATTAAATAACTAAAATACTTTCAAGTGAAACAAAAATGTTGACATAAAAAAACAGTTTCTAAGAGTAGTTCACATTCGAAATTGAAGGACTTATAAAAAAAGAGTGGTCAGAAAAAGATCATCCGGATATATTTGTAAAATGTTCCAAAGAAATTAGAAAATACAGTAAAATAATATAAATAATATACTAGTAACAGAGACTGCTGTACACTTTGCATTTTTCGATTTTGCTGTTGCTGATGAAAAAATATATGGTTGATTCCAATGATGTATTTTGTATATGAGAAGTTTGTAAAGAAACGCAAAAAAATTCAGTTTTAAAGTTGTAAACAAACTTGCCTCACTAAACAAAAAAAAAATATATTTGCGTTTCTCTCACAATTTAGTTTTTCGGTATTCTCGTCCATTTTCCTCAAAATGTATTTTATCTATGGAGCTGATATTTAGGTTGTTTCCTACACAGTGAAAGAATTCTCATAAACATAACGTAACTCTCAAAAATTTAAAATATAATATAACCTTTGTTTAGAAATTAAGGTAAATTTGAATCATTAAATTTAATTTCTTAAAAATTTTATTAAATTCATATTTCAATTTTATATTTATGTTTAGTGTCTACAATGTCATGTTTATAAGTCCTTAGAAAATTTTCTAAGTAATGAATGCAATGAATTTGATGTAAAACGTATCTAAAAGTAAGTGCATGACTTATAAATGTAAATAAAGCTATCGATTATAAATCGCTCATAAATAATGTTTTCTGAGTTCAGCAAGAATTGTAAAAATCGGATAAGAAATGAAAAAGTTATGGGTTATTACTTCTCAATCAATATTTCCTATGAGTTATCTATGCAAGAACGAAAATCTAAAGAGTGAAAATATATTCATCGATGGAAAGAATCTAGGAAGCAAAAAGGAAGTTAAAGTAACCGAAAGGAATGCAAAGAAATACGTGATGCAATATGTATCTTCCACTCGACAGTGTTTACGTCGGGAAGAAATCGCATTGCATTATTGAACAATGCTCGCGGAGATGGTACGAACGGAGGTTGCTATTGGACTCTCTCGAGTGAAAGACAAGAACGAAAATAAATATTTTATAGTGTTTTAATCTTGCCATTAATATATTTCCCAACAACGTGGTTGGACCATCGTCAACAAAGGAGTTAAGTGTTAATAACAATAGTTTCTCACTTAAAAACACAAACAATATGTAAAAATTACTTTTTTGAAGATGCTTAACCCGATATTTATTACCAAGATATGCGAGGAATACTAAAATACCGAATTTAAGGCTCCCGTCTACCAGCCATTTTGATTTCGTGAGTTTAATGTTAATCCTAAGGAAATTTTATTTTCTACCTGAAGCTACGTTATCCATTTGAATGATATAAAGTTGCATCCAAACATTAAAAAAATAAAGCAGGTTTCTGAGGAATCACATTTTTTCTTCGATTTTTAAAAATATTTTTATATTTGTTTTAATGGTTCGTTTGTAGGTTTTTCTAAATTTAAAAATATTTTCAAAAAATTGGGAAGAAAAATGAAATTTCTTTTAAGCCAACGTAATTATTTTAAGCTCTTTCAGGTGCACTCTATTGCGTTTAAAAATGTAGTAGTCTAGATTTGAGGAGGAAAGTACACATTCCATAGGATTAACATTACCATCACTGGAAATCCAATTGACTGAAAAACAGGAGCCTTAGGATTCACTGTTTTTGTGACATATATCTTTTAAATTATGAGTAAAATTTGGAAGTTTTTTGTTTCTAATAATGATATTTTTTCATTCTAAAGAATTACAAAAGTAATGTTTTGATCAAAAAAATGTTTCCACCCTTAACGGCTGAATATGGTTTTTGAGATCGCGTGATACATACTTGCATTTAGTCACAATTCAAAAACTATTGCACTATAAAGTTCCAAATATTTCATACTTCCTTATAGAATACTGTGTATATAGTGAACCAGAAATGTTTCCTTCTCTAAATATTTCCAATTTTCAAAAAAACTATTTTATATATGAATAAGGGAGAAAATTAAAATCTCTAAAATGAAAAGCTTTATACTTTTTTCAAAGAAATTAAACAGTGATATCATTAAAAAGGCGCTTCATGAATTGTTTATATATATGGTGGAAAACATTTTATATATTTTAAGACTACTATTTTTAAAATGGCACCTAAATGCAAAAGTTTATTATGAGATATCAAAAATTATGTCCATTTTCAATTCAAAATAAAGCAAAATTGACCAAAATTATTTTTAAAAATTTGTAGAATAATCAAAACATCATTAACAGGCAAAAAACTCAAATTTGTACTGATGATTTTAAAATATATATGTCACAGCAACAAAAGGTTTTAAATTCGGTATTATACCCTCCCTCGTATAACTTGGCAACTATTCAGTGAATTTGATTCATTTTAGATTATATACACCTATAATATTAACATAGATTTCACAAATACGGCTTATAAAAGTATACACTTAAAAATGGGATGAAAGCACTTTCGAGCAACTAGAATAATTTTAAAATTTAAATATTTTGCATAAAACCTAAAGCAAATATTTTATTTCGCTCGTACATAAAAATATGGAAAAAGGAGTTTCTTTTTTTAAAAAAAAATTAGTTTATACGGCTTTATTTCTCTGTAGAATAAAAAACTGCGACATGAACCTAAACATTCTATAGCTACATAATTCAATTTCTGTCCAAACTTTTATTGTAAGTAACATCAATGTAGTTATTCCAATGGTTGAAATTTATAGCAATCATTTCATATTGTTAACTTTTGAATACGATATGTAAAAAAAGTAGTAGTAAACATACGTATATAATCATAAGATTGTACTGTAAAATAATTCATACATCCCTATTTTTGGGCAACGAGTCCCATCAAAACAAAAGAAACCAACCTTCCACAAACCCAGAGTTATAGAAGTCATATTTCCCAAGGAAGGTAAATGCATAAGTTATGATTTGATTAAATTTTGAAATTTATGTTTATTCAGCCTCGGGGAAGAAAAGATGCAAATAGTTTTAAGGCGAAATTTACACGATTTTCATTACAAATAACTTCTATATTTCATATGGAAGCATTAGAGAAAAAAGATTATTGCCTGTTGTTTGTGCCATAAATATCGAATTACAACAATGCACAAAGCAGACTATTCTATTTTGCTTGAATTTATAAGGCTTACTTGATAAAAATCTCTCGGAATTCTTCAATCGTTCTTACTGTACAAAATAAATCAGCTCGAGAGAATACTTTATTGAAATCAAATATTACGACGTTTTTTTTTCACCCTCGCCGGATATTTTGAAAAGTAATCCTCTGAAAAGGATTAGAGTTTAACGAAAAATAACCTTTCAGATTTTTCTTCCATCTCAAAATGATAGAGAAACGAAAACTCGAGAAATCGCGATGAGTATAATATTTCAAATCAAAATGTTTACTTCACCTCCTTCTCCCAATCTTTTTTCCCCCCCCACAAACATTATGGATGGCACTAAGCTTCGGGGATTTCTGAAAAACACGAAAATAGTTTATAAGCATTGAGATCTCTGAACAAAATCTCTTGTAGAAGGAACATCAATTGCGAAAAATGTAGGCAATAATGTGTATTTAAAATGCCTTTTCTACAAGATTGCATTGATTGAAAATGATTTCATGATTTTTAATTTCCTTTAAAACTATATGAGTATTAATTCTCTGTTTTGTCTTATGTCGCCAATGTTGTTTCCTGACTTCATTTAACAATATATATATATATATATCGTGAGTGGTTATTTTTAAGATTATCTTTCATGACCGACTAAAAACTGATTTCCTAGGTAAATATTATATTCTGATCTAATTAAAAATCCCTTATATAGAATTATTACAAAAATAATAGCATAAAGGAAATTTTTATAAGATATTTTGAACGAGGAATGTGAGCAGCTGTTTCTTCCTAATTAAAAACTTCACGCTAGGAGTTAAACACGATAACTTAATTTCGGTTCGTTTTCCAATCTGTGTAGTTTGTATATTTTTTTTCCCCAGAAAACCAATCTTTACAATTTTATAACTCGTAACAAAAGGTATCAGGCATTTTACAGAGCTTTGTCTGTTAAAACTATATATTTTTTACGACAACGCAAGAAAATATTTATTAGTAATATTTTCTCGTATCTGTTTTTGAGTGATGTGTCACACGACAGTTCAGTTACAGATTCAACAACTGAGAATCCACGAATTCCGTCTATTGAATAGTTGGACACCAATGAGAAAGGTCACATTGTAGAACTGCTTGAAAGCGTAAGTGTTACGTCGGATTGAGCGACATGTCGACCACGCACATGTTACAGTTACATTCTGTTGGGCACGAAGAAGTAATTGATCGCAACAAATAGACTCAGCGAGAGCTACACGAACTACAAGCTAGGAAGATTGTCCGGAGTCCAAATGGACGATTTCTTGTTAGCATATTCTGACTGTAAAATGTAATGATATGGGGTAGGATTTTGTACGATGCTCGATCATCGTCGGTCTTCATCAGAGCCAATTTTACGGTCCAAATATATATCAATGAGGACCTTTCACCAGTGGCCATCCTTTTTTTTTTTGAACGCCCATCGCAGTCCTTTAATGTCGACAAGACAACGTTCGTGCTCAAACAGCTGCCATTCCAAGAGCTAGCCTCTGAGCCATAGACATTATGCCGTGACTAGAAGCGTCGCAGTATCTGCCGCCCACTGAAAACTTAGGAGGGATCTGCAAGGGAAGATTCCAGTCAAAACACCGTTATGAACGCATATGCCACGACGTGTATCGCAGGGCATGAGAAATAATAACAGCCGAACATCCAATTGAGAATTATAATGATTTTGTATTTTGACCATTACATTTCATCATACCCACGCACTGTTTTTAATCATTTCTTCTTATTTCCTCTTTCAAATATCATTTTAAAAATACCTTTCCCTATTTCCTTTCAACATTCATAGCTGTTAGAAGATTTTAGCAAAAAAATAATTTTTCAAATGTATGGATGAAACAAACAAATGTTAAAACGAAAAAATTTGCGGATCTCAAATTTAAAAAAAAAAAAAAAGAATGTGTAATTCTGTTAACAGTTCTGCAATGTGTAATTTCTTTTCTACATATGATAAAGTTGATATATATATATATTATATAGCTATATATATATTTGGCATAATAGGTTTTCTCTGTATAGCAAAAATTTATTGGCTTAAATTTTTTTATCAATTAATTAATCGTTAAAAATTAAAGTACTTCATTAAAAATTAGTGAACTAACTTGATTAATTGTTTGACATCAAGCAATTAATCTACTAAATAAGGCGGTTATTTTCTTGCAAAGGAGCGCTACTTTGGATTTTCAGTTTGTGTGCAGAATATGGGTTTGAGGTAGGTAAGAGTTTCATAATTCTGTTTCAGTTTAATGAACTCTAAAAAGCGTATAAATGATGTACATGTGATTTGTAATAAAATGAATTTTGATATTTCAGGTTATTTTTATTTCTTTCATTTCTTTTGTTCAAATACCTTGGAATATGGACTTCTGCTTATATTTGGTTTTTAATCATTTTGCTATAAAGTTCTTATAATCAGTGGGATTGATTAGAATCTGGTGTGCATCTTTTTTTTACACAATATTGCATAATTATTTAGTACGACTACATATCCAGTTTTTAAGATTAATAATAGCCTTTTTAATATATATATATATTAAAAGGGATAAGCGTCCAAAAATATAGAGAATTAATGTAAGATAGACCAATATTTGAACAATTTATCCGTAGAGCTAAAATAATAATAAATAAATAAAATATCACTTTATGTAGAAATGGAATATTCATCCCGTCATTGAATAGAAAATAAACATAAATTTTATTTCATTAACAGCTTACAAACTATATTATTTTCGAATGTTGCCCTTTTTTTTTCCAATCATCCATCTGTAATAATGAATTTGTGGACATAGTGTAGAAGGTCCTCTCTTCCAGTTAAGTTTTAAAAAACATTTTTTTAAAAAAATCCGCACACACAAATTTAAATTATAAATAAACATCTCCAAAATTTACTCCTTCTTAAAAAGCATATGCAGGGGTAAGTTTTTTACACAAGAAATTGACACACACTAACATACTTTCAAAATGGTTAGCCATAACGAGATGTAAAACACTCTCGCAAGTCACAACTAATATAACTTTTGCACGGTTGTAGATAATAATGCCTCAAAGAACCATTATGTTAAAGCCCCTATCTACCCACATGCATACAACCACGCGTGGGCGAGTGAAACGACCGCAGATATTACGTCAGGCACTACGATTTTCGCCTCGTAAAAATGCATGTTCTCCGGTGTATTTCGAAGATAAGGCACCAGTAAGACAGAAAATGAAAAACAGAACAATACAACCATTTAATTTACATAAATATTTCTCCAAAATGGCATCCCAATTTGGCCTTACTTTTGTTTAAGGTTTGGCAACGTCAAGTCAGATTTCGTAGGCCTTTGGCATCGACATGTATTTTAATTAAGGGAACACAGTTCCCTGAGAGCAATTTTTTTTATTTGATATTCATATGAAAAAAAATTTATACTTACCATATTCGAAAACACATAGAAACATTTCAGTAAAACCATATTTTAGTAAAACTTCATTTTCAAACAAAGAATCAGTGAACATTTTTAAAATTTTTTCAAAATATTTCAATATTTAAAAATTGCAAGTATTTTTAAGCATTTTCTTTACTGAATTTTTTAGAATTTTTTTTTCATAATTGTGTGTAATGATTTGGGTGTATTTGTGTCATATTTAGTTTTACAAAAGTTTTTTCTATTAGACATTACGAAAACAGTAAAAACAATAAAGGAAAAATTTCCGAGCTTTGTACAGATTACAGAAAACGTCTCAGCATTTTAATTACATAACCATCATAAAATAATTTAAAAAAAAGTTGAGAAAAAGCAGTTTAAAGTGCTGCAGGGCAATAAAATAGTTTATCTTTTTAAGAAAATTCAAATAGCTCGTTTATAATATATAGCTAGAGCTATGACATTTTATGCATATATTTAGAAAAATTATACGATTAAAATAAGGTAATAAAACGTTTTTTCGATATTGCGGTGCTTTAGGATGCCGTGTCCCTCCTTTAAGTAACAAAAAGAAATTAAAATTACAGAGTTATGAATAAGCACACAATAAGTATCTTTGTAGTAGTGCAAATGAATTTAAATCTTGTACTGAGAGAAGGAGCTCATATAAAATTTATTATTTTTTTTTTAAGATGTAAATCTTGCGAAAGGGGAAGTAAACAATTAAAAGCCAAAAACTTTTAGTAAACCTACAATGTATATTAGGAAAACTATCATTTAGTTCTGTTGTAATGGTAACCTTTAAAAGTATGTTTAATCACGAATATATCGAAGTTTTTGACTCCAAACGAAAAAAGACTTGAGTATATAAATAAATTTTTTTTTTCAATAATTCCTCTTTAATATTCGTGTCATTTTTGTTTTAGATTTCTGATGCTTCAATTTCATGAAAAAGTCAGTTAATTCCTAAAAACATATCTATATGGCTTTAAGTCTAGCAAAACTAAAACCAAAAATAATGTTTTTGTTATTTAAGAAATTTATTACACTTCATATTTACTTTAATAGTTTTATTCATACAAAATTGATAAATGCCTTTAAAATCGTAAATATTAGATAATTAAATGCTGCTATATACCTAAAATTCGAATTAAATTAATACATTAACTAGAACGTTAAAAATATTGGAGCACTCTAATACGGATCAGTTAGAAATCCAAACCGAAAATGTAATAACAGAACCTGGTACTCATGAATATAAAAGAGAAAGGAATGAAATCACCTAGTATTTAAAATCCCCCACTCAAGCAATATGATGTTGCAGGTGAAATATAGTTTCTTACATAATTTTTCATTGGCACTGAATAGTTAGAATATCCTTTCTTCGGCCATATGAATCTTTAAAATAAAGCCACGATAAATAACATACCGGAGGCAAAGATAGATAGCAACTTCATATGATGTAATATGTGTCACAGTTATGCGTAGAAGAGCGGTAATCTTCATAATGTGATAAATGTGGGACCGTATTCAATTTGTATCAATAGAATTTCTAAATGGAACGATTTACAAATTTAAAAAAAAAAATTTCAGAACTTTTCAGAGCTTTGATTTCAAAAAAATGCTAAAAATCGGTTAAATTAACAAAATTGACCTTTGTTTCGGGTGAGTGTATTCACCCCAGAAACAAAGTTGTTGTTAAAAAAAAATATGATCGCTCAATTGCTGCAAAAATTATAATTTTCAAGAAGAGATGGGCTGAAAATCGCTACCACATTGTATTTTAAAAATTCTGCAGCGAATTTTGAAAAAAAAAAAAAAAATCACTTCTACATGCACACCATTGTCATCTTTATTTTCAGCGTACCGAATTTCGTGCATGTGAGGTCTCTGCGCAACACAAAAATTCTCACTTTTATAAACGTAGGTTTCGGCAACCTCTTCAGAGAGAATCATATATTAATAAATGGGCATCTCTAATATAATATAATATTTTATTCCATCAATTACTGGGTGCCCTAAAAGGTCCCATACTGAACGATTCGTGAATTTACTATGCAACGAACTTGAAAACAATTTTTTTATGCTAATGGTGAACAGCACTTCTAAGCGAAGTTCTTTGTTCGAAAAAAACGGTACAATATGCTATATGAATAATGAAACCATGGATATGTTTCAAGATTTTTTTTAACCGATCGACTCTTCTTAAGAAATCTTTGTTTGCTTCGTTACCTGATCTGAGTTATCCCTGATTTTTTCTGCGGAGATATGTAAAAAACAAAGTTTATGAAAATAATCCTCAAATAATAGATGATGTGGCCATATTACTCAATAAATAAGAGAAATGTGTTTCTCAAAATACACGCTAACGAGTTTAGATTTGCCACCAAGAAAGAAGCAGACATTTTGAACAATTGTAGCCAATGTAAATTTCTTTTTAAAAAGCCATCTACCATATGTAAGAAGTGATTTGCACCTTTAGCAATAAATACTTGTTTTAAATTTCATTATTTTTATTTAACAAATTCACGAATCATCAGTAGGGGAATTTTAGATCATCCGATGGTGTAAAGTAACGAGAGAGGTCACAAGCTTGATTAAATGCAGTCTTGCAGGTGATATTTGGTGAAAACAAAACATGCGCTGTATTTTGTCTCCTATGCTTACTATAATTCGGATTGATTGTAAATGTCCTCATCAGCCCAATGAGCAATTTTGCTACGATATTAATTTTATAATCAAAATGATCAAATGACAATGTTGAGATTAAATACTTTAACAACCGATTTGTTTGCCCAATGACTATATAAAGCATTAAAAATGTACAAAAAAGTAAATTATATAATTATTACTAAAATAAAAGCGACAACGCAAGATAAACATTCATTAGATTATACTATATTTATTTTTTAAATATGGAAGAAAAATTATTAAATAGTACCTGAGGATAAAATATTAAAATTATTTGAGAAACTTTCTTGTTTCTTCTTGAGTTTAATTTGCAATTTTCTTATGAGGAAGGTTTTTATAAATTTCATTAAAAATTCCAATATTACGTTTGATTAAAATTTTGGTGCGGTAAATCCTCGGAGCAAGGGTTTCCAAGTTGCACAGAAAACAGCAGAATTTATTATTTTAAGAATATCCTCGCAGATAAACAGAAATTTCGATAAAGTCATCTTAAGAGGAATGGCTGCTCTTAAACGGCCATTTTCCACCAAATAAACTCCTTTCCAGGACATTTTTGCTGCTGAGAAATTTGTGTAATATACGACTGTTTTAGCGGAGGGACCAGATTTATGCGCAGGGGCCAACAAGTACAGGAAAAGGGTCGCTTTGCCACGAAATTAGATGCACACAGTTCGCTAATTCCGCTCCCCAATGAAAGAAGGCGGACTTCTTTTAATTGTGTGGAGGCTTTTCCACTGCGCTGGAAGCACTTAAAAGCAAAAGCTTAAGCCACTGGAATGATTTTTAGGAAGTGGTTGTCCTTTGCTCCGGTGGACAATTATAGGCACTAAATATGTCAAAAGTTCTAAATCAGAATCCAATAAAAAGGGCAGAAGCTATTAAAAATCTTATACTTCTAATTTTAATTATGCTGAAACTAGTAAATAGATTCTGTATCGCGTAGTTCTGTATTGTCGTGAAAGTAAAAATTTCTTCTGTATCGCATAATTTGTAGCTTTTTTTTTTTTTTTTTTTAAATTTTCCTTATATTTTTTTAAGAATTTATTTTAATTCATTTTAAGACATTCCATAATATGTGTAACAAATATATTTGTTCAAGTATTTTACATTCAGAATATAATTTATTTTTAAAAAAAGTGATGTGATTACATGATGCATTAAGCTCATTCAAAATAATATATAAAATGATTCACTTACACTAAAGGATTTATAACTAGTTCATATATTTCATAAAAAATACGACCAATTATAAATAATAAGAATTCTATCTAAAATTGAAAAGTCTTGATCTCTTGAAGCCTTGAATTGCTTCTTGAGGAAGAAAAAAAACATTTTACTGTTTGCATTTAAGAGTCGAACATTAAAGCTCAAATTATATCCCATTAATTACAGAACGAAAAACTACACATTTTTTTCATTTAGTCATTCCGTGAAGTTCAAGATATTATTTTAGCTAAAAAAAATTTAAAATAAAAGAAATTTCTATCATTTCTTTTTCAAGTTTGAATATCCACTATTTCTTGTAAAAATCAGAAATATTTTTGAAAATATGAGAGGGTAAGTCAGTAAGGAGGCAACAAAAGTCAGTAAAAAAAGGGAAAACCTATATATTTAATTGAAAAGCATGTTTATTTCTTTGCATCATCGCCATTCGCAACTATACATTCATGAGTTTATGCATCCTTATGAGTTTTCCCGTACCTGCTCCGTAAGCATCGCTCAGCGAATTATGTACCTCACGTTCAGCGTCTGCTTGCCGCCCAGTTTAAGAGGTGATTGTAGCTCGGAGCTAGGTCTGTGCTTAAGGCGGATACTGAGCGAGTTTCCACAGAAACTCTTCAACTTTCTTCAAGAATTTCCTTTCTTTCGAATTGCATGAAACACGGTATTGTTGTGATGGAACAAGATTCTCTTCGGTTAATAGGACTGCGCGTTTTCTTCGAATTAACTACATGGCGAAGCTCCAACAAAATGCACTTAGAGGTAGCTGGAACAGTTTCACTACCTTTCAAGGAATGAGGGAGCTAAACCCCTAGAGAATTCCAAAGCACTGTCAGCAGTCTTATCTGCAGACGGCACGACCTTGAATTTGTTTTTTAATGTTGAAGAATGCTTCTATATCGCTGAGATTAGGGTTGATAGTCATTATAACCCATATTTCATTCCCAGTAACAGTCCTGTTAATCCTGTCTTCACTTGTATCGGCGCACCCAAATAGATGTTGCAATAGCAGGGACATTTGAATTTTTCGTGTTTTTCACTCTATTATCTAGGCACCTATCATAAGCACACCTTTCGGAAATTTAAACGATCGTGCATGATGCTGCAGGCATGTGAACAGCCAATTGCAGTTGCAATGGTTATCCACAGACAAATTTGGAAAATAATTTACTACTGATTTCCGAACTCTCCCACCAGCTTGTAAAATGTTTTCCCCCTAAGTAACATATTGTTCCATCAAATTATACATCCGAACAATATTTTGTGCAATATAATTAACATTAATTCCATTTCATCATAATGGACAGTATTTACAGTAAAATTATTGTGTTTACATTTAAAAATATACCTGCAATACATATACATCGGCGAAACCGAGAAAATATATCAAAGGTCTGGATATATCAAAAACAGTTTTATTATTTCATTTTAAAATAAGCAAACAGTTTTTGATACTTAAAAATAATATTATTGTGAAACGCAGTTAAGTTTTATTTAACAGATTCATTATTAAACGTATTGACATTCGGTTTTATTTCCTGTATTAAGCCATTGATACTTTCAAGTGGAACGTAACGTATCATTAAATTTAAACACACATATATATATACAGTTCAACAATTTGAAATGACAGAAAGTGAAAATAGTAGAAATATTCAACGTCCTTTTTTCATTCGCATAATTCATAAGAGATTTTGAAAATACTTAACAAGTTCAATTTCAAGCATGCGATTTAAATATCTAAAATGTATTTGCATTTTGATACAAATGAATACTGCACAGTTTCTAGGAAATATACAGCACTCATTACGGTTCATCTCTGCGTTTATCAATATATAATTCTAACTATCATTTAAGTTCATACAAAAAGGAATCCCAGTTGAATAATTCATGAAACTTTCAGTGCCTGATGTTATTATAATGGAAATTTCATATTAATATCGAAAATAACATTATTTTAGTTGAATCCATTTTCTTAATTTCTATTATATTCCTTAAGAAAAATTGTATTATTATATATTATCTATATTCCTATTAGAAGTTTTAAAAATTGCATTCCTTTTTTAAATTAATTTTGTATGAATTTGAAATAAATTTATAATCTGAAAATGTGAATGTAGTACTTTGGCAAAACACTACTCATATTTATTTGCAAATAAGAGATACAGTATACAGTTTTTATTATATATATATATATATATATATATATATATATATATATATAACTTTTAAATATTTAGAAAATTCAATGAAATATAAATTATTTTTAAGTGTATTCAAATTAAAATACATAACATAACTTTATTTCGAGAAACATGATTAAATTTCAGAAACATTTATATCAATTTCCGTTTTTTGTTACAATTTCTCTTTCATTGGCCTTCTTTCATTTCGATTTAATTAAAATTTTGTGACATTCGGAAAAAAAAAGCTTTTATAACAGTTCTCTGATGAACGTTCGAATTTATTAAAAAGAGAGACCCGATATTTATATTTATGCAAATAATTTATCTTATTATCTCTTATTTTATTTTTTCCATCTCTTGCTATCTCTAAATTTATCCAGTTATTTTCTTAATAATTCGAGTAAATTTAAGTAACTATTATAAATAAAGGTTATTTTTAATATTTTACTATACAATTACAGAATAGCAAATAAAATTTTATTTTTCTTTTAAATATAATTGTTGTTTTTAAGCCATTGTATTCAACAAAATTTTTTCTTTATTGAAAATGATGAGACTGACGAAAGAAATTTCTTTGATAATGAAAATGAAAAAGAATAATTGCCGAAAGGGTTACAAATCATTACTTATAAACCTTTTTTATGCAGAACGAATGAAGTTAGAGGATGTTTCGAAACCAAATTGAATGAAATTAAACCAATAAATAAAAATAAAATATGCTGCTCTCCATCGCATAAAATAACTGTAGTTAATTAATATATTTTACTTTCTAAGAACTTTCAAAATTTGCTTATCTATTGTTTTAAAATTAATTGATACAAACATTTTGAATAAAATTTGTACCATTTAACCGCTGTACAATGTATTTTAAGCAAAAAATAATTTTTTCTCGTAACTTTGACTCCCTGTTTCTCCAATTTTTTCTCGTCTTTTTGAGAGGTCATAACATATTCAGAAACTTTTAAACAGCCATAAGACTCGAGAGAATTTTGAGAGTTTCAAGATATTTTTTGTACCAAGAGTAAACATGACTGGATATGGCATGCACTTCGAAATATTTGTTAAATTTTTTGTTCAATTAAAGATGAAGCCGATTCATTTTTAAATGCTAATTAAGTGTATTATTGCTGCACAACAATCTCCTTTAAAAAGAATCAGACGAAGCACTTACCTCAAAGTTCAAACTCTTTGTAAAATATCAAGAATAATTAACTTACCTGAAAAGAGAAAAATACAGGGAATTAAAAATAACTTTTAATTGAATTAGTTTTCAAAACAAATACAGTTTGATAATTTTCAATCCTATGTCAAATTAAAATAAGTAATATTCATTCTCAAGAGTATTCTAGGAAAATGGAAAACGTTTTCATAATAAAATTATTTCCAAAGCTAGGTTTTTTAAAAACTATTCAAAGTATTATTAATGAATTTCTGATTAATTGAAAATAAATATCTCTAAACTAAATTGCTTTTCTGATTAAATTCATTTAAACTGAATGCTTGAAGTAAAAGATTTACCTCTTAGTATTTTTTATTCAACGCAGGTCATTAAGACAAGTTTTTGAAGTATTTTTAAATGTTAGCTGAATTCAATAACTAGGACTTTACCAATTTTCTATCACGTGTATTTCAAGTCTCAGAAAGTTCTGACAGAGGTAGGAATACATAATTTCAACTACATAATAAAAAAATGGATACAATTTCATGGATGTAAAGTGACAAAAGTTGTTTAAAACATTTGCTTCCAGGGATTTTAGTTTCCGCGGTGGTTATGGCAGCGGACGCTTGGTTTGCGGGTTCCGTCGAGTCGTAGCTTCGAGCCTTAAGGCCACTGAAGACCCACAGCCGAGAATGATGCACGTTAAATCTGTCCAGACTCAAAGTCCTCCCGTGGCGTGGTGTAGAAGTTAGGAGAGGGAATGCCAGCTCAGGTGTCGACTTCGTCACAAGACGAGGTTCAAAATCACGAGGTCCGACGCAAATAGCCCTTGTGTTGCTTCTAGTACGACGTTAATAAAACCAACCAACCTATGTTTATTACAACGTTTTGCTATATATAATTGATGTTTAATGCTTCTATATATTTTACAACATTCTACCAATTTTACATGATATTTTCCTTGTAAAAATATTGTTTCAGAGAAATTAGGAAAAAAATCTATTGAATTCTTAGAAAGTTGACAATCATTTTTAAAAGTTTGAATTAAAAAGAAAAATGATGCTTTCGGTTTGTCCATAATTAAGTTTCTATTTTTATTTTTTCACTTTCATTTTCTTTGGTGAAAAAAATTCGTGAGTTGATCATAAACCGATTGATTTATAAATGCAATATAGTGAATTGATAGAGTGAATGAAAGAGAATTCTCAAAATATTTTTTTTTTTTTTGAGTATCGTAAAAATTAATAATGTAAAGAATACTTGTAAAAGGTGATTTGCTAAAATCATACATCTGTAGCAATTTTGTCAAATATGTTGTTTGTAATACTATTCAAGTCAAGGAATTTGAAACATACTTTTTGCAGTTCACTTTACTTTAAATAATTTTTTTTAAGTACTGGACATTCAAAATTTGAGTTATAACACACAAATGAGTTTCTAAATAAAGGTATAACTTCTTAAAAAATTGCTAAACATGTTTTTTTAATCATCTTTGCAATTATTGATATATAGTATTAGTCAAATTTAGCTTAATTTCGAAAACTCAGCTATAAATGTCTATATTTGAATGTAGATATTGTGTAACAAGTATTCCTTTAAATTATTTCTAGCTTCCATAGAGAAAGTCTTAATTTTTTTGGATTGTTTTATAATATTTTCAATAGATGTATATTTTTAAGACCATTGTAGCAATACTCAGAAGCAAAACTTTTCAGACTAAGTGTTAAAATGTTATGAAGAAAAATCCTAAATCAATTTAAATCAGACTTTTTTTAGCAATCGATGTCATTAGTTAATTATGGCATTTCCATTAATTTCTTTTCTTTTCCCTTTTGTACATTCCAATATAGCAAAATAGTGCATCTATACAAAAGTGGAGCAAATATAAACGATGCCTTTTTAATGAAATAGACATATTTATGCACTTATCTGTTCTCAAGTCAAATAACATCAATTTAAGTCTCCAAGGGTTAGTTGAAGAGAAAAGGGCATGAGAACCATGAAAAGACTGTCTTTTCCAATTTTCAATGTTCTGCGTCTCCAGAACATTGCAGACAGCTGGTGAAACATAAGAAAAATGAGGAAAGTTTACTAGATAGCAATCATATCCTTCCTGCAACTTAGGATTTCTGTTTGTTTGGACCTCTCAAAGATGTCCCAAAGAGAGAAAGATTTCCATTGAATGAAGAATTTGTGCAGAAAACTTTAAAAAAAACTCCCAATACTAATGAAAAGTTGCGTGTATTTTTAAAGAAGACATTTAGAAAAATAAGATTGGCTCCCTTTTGGTTAAGAAAACTTCTTCTAAAATTGTCTAGTTTATATTCAATCTCCCTTCGCATTAAGAATACGAGAAAGATTTTTTATGCTTTTCTGTAGAAATTCCAAGAATTTAAAGAATCTGATTTTGTTTTGAATAACACATAATTAGAAAGCTTCAAAAAATTCAGTTTTTTTTTATTTTATTTTTTTTTAAATTTTTTTATTTTTATTTTTGAATGTTAACCAAATAAAACAAAATTACTAGATAAAAACCTTGAGATTTCTCTCAAATACTCGCAGCGGAAAGGCAAAATGCATCAAATGAGACAATTTGTCTCAAGTAACTTATTTTAAATCAAGTTTTCTCAGCTCTACGTTTATAAGAATGTCAATACAATGATTACTTTCTTACGTGTTTATGAATATTGAATTTATTTCAATATTCCAAAAATTAAAAACAATGTTAAATTAGTCCTCCAAAACCTTTAAGTTCTCTTTTTTTATATAACAGCAAGAGTCTTCCCCAATAAAATAAGTTATTGACCATCTGCTTTTACCAAACTCGATTCAAATACCATCCCTCGAAACCACTGGAATTTTTCTCAAAAGGCTCGTGCTAAACAAGTTCCTTTCGTCCACCCACAAACAAAACACGTTCCTTGTTCATTAACAGAAGCAGAAAAGGTAATGCTTTGTTGAGAAGCGATTTTGAAATTAAATCAACTCCGCACTCGTAGCTTCGACGCTCGTTAATTTTAATTGCGCTCTTTATTTATTCCATGAATCCCAGGAAGCGATTAAAGATGCAGTTGGCATCTTCACAGAGAAGCTCTTCTCTTATATAAATGGGTCCGGCACGAAGAAACAGGGATGAGGGTATTCAGCCGTGAATGCTTTCCGCACCAGGGAATTGAAATTAAGTGTGTAAAGATCGCATTGGTGCAAATTGGGAAATGAAGTCGATATTTCTTCCTATACTCAACAGGAAAGTGGATAAAAAGAAATTTGCATTAAAAATGGGATGGTTTTGAACAACTAGAGTTTTGTTCTCTAATTAGGATGCCGAATGTGATACAGTAAACATTTCAGAGCCTTCGAGAAAAGGAGAGAAAGTCTGCTTGCATGAGATGATAGTTCTTTAAAAATTCCGTTTACTCTCTAATCTAGAACTTCTAAAGTCTCAAATACTTATGAAAGTGCGAAGATGGAGCATAAAGTCGCTGTTTTTGGTAACAGATGGGGTCGGTTAAGCAAGTTGATGTTACTTTTGCATGCTACCTTTTATTAAACGGTGACAAAACAGATCTGGCATTGATTCCTTAGTCAATTTCGATTTGTAGCCAAATCAAAATATGATTTAATGCTTTGTTTATTTGTCTCTCATGAGACCTGGTTTCGATGAGACCTGGTTTCATCATTAAGTACCTTATACAATCTAAACAATCTTTCGGTGAATCCTCTCCAAAGCAGGGAAAAACGGCAGGAAGGGGACAGTTTTTTGTGATGCGAAGAGCGTCTTACTCGAAGATAAAGATGTAGAATCTTCCACCACTAATCATGATTGGTTCATTTCAAGAATCTTATTTGAAAAAGGACAAAAGTTTTTGGACTTATTTTTAATACTATATATTACAGTTATAGACGATGACTCAAAACTCAAGTAAAGGAAAATATGTAATCCTTTTTACACAGACGCACAATAGAAAAATATCATTTCAAGTCTTAACTTTAATTGCTTGAGATGTTTCGAGGATAGTAGAAGTACAAACCATAGATTTTGGACAACCACAGACCGATAACCTCAAAAGAAGTAGATGGTGACCAACATAATAGTTCTCACTAATGGGTAATATTCTGCGGAAATCTGTACTTGAAAAATATCATATGGCGATCCTATTATTTTAAGCTTTGAAAACAAATAATATTGAAAAGAAAAACTTTATTCTCCCGAAACGAAAAAGAGAAATTTTATCGAAGCTTGAATTAAATTTGTTTTTGCTGTTTAACATACAACATAAGCAAATACTTTTTAATACGAGTAAGTTAATGTGCGACAAAAGTTTTATTCGAATCTCTCAAACTGTTGTAAATCTTGTTGTATACCCTCCCCCTCGGGAATTAAAGACAACAAAACAGTCGGCAGAGCTGGTTGATCAGCATCTGGTGTAATTTCCCTTACTATTACACACTGTGATATCTTAAAATACATTAGAGTATCTATCTATGACCATTTACAAGAAAAATAGATTCTGAAAATAAATAATAAACTCATGAAAAAACTCCTCATTTCTCACTGAAATTCATTATCATGTAGAAGAGAAGCATCATTTTGACTCGTTTATGAATTGGACCCACGAGAATAACATATAAACATTTCATTCTGGGATAAAATAATCCAAAGCGTAATCATTGTCTACCCCCCCCCCCGACTTGAGATGCATTTCGACCGAATGTTCTACTTACTCTCTTAACTCTATAATTCAAACATTTAAATAATGCTCATTATCCTTAACTTACTCGGTTGGTACCCCCCCCCCCAGTTAAATCTATTAATTTTGTATATGACATTAAGTTTAATCCATTCATATAATTTCATTAAAATCTGCTTTTTATTCTTAATATTATCCTGAGTCAGATTTTTAATTCTTTTACGATACGTGTTTGGCACGATATATACCATGAAAACAAAGCGCTAGAAATCTTAGGTAACCAAACAACCATCAAACTAATATATTTTTAGAATCATATTTGCTTAATTATATAAATCTTTAAATAATATAATTCTCATCTTTCTCTTTCACCAGAAAATATAACAACACACTTGAATTACTCTCTTCTTTCGGCATATCGAAATCACAGATGAAGCATACACATATGAGTGAGTGAGAGTGCTAAAGCCAAATCTGGTAATGCTGCGCCGAACACGTGCATTGTGATCTAAGCGTAGATGGAAAAAAAGTAAAAATAAGTTGATAAAAAATGAGTCAAAAATAGAGAAGTACCGCTAGGATCTTGGGGTATCCGTGTTTACCAAAGTCAGTTACCCCCATAAGAAAAAAAATATCACTCTGTTACTTCTGATTCTTACTTAAAGAAGGTGATCGCTTATGAGATGGAGCTCACCAAATCTTCACAATAATCCCAAAATTTGAAATTTAGCCTCGTTGATCAGCCAACCGAAGCAATATCATACAATTTTAAGAACTGATATAAAACCAGTTGGCGGCGAAACAAAATAAACTATTTAAATGGGAGAGACGTTTTTCTACAGAGCTTTTTAGAAAGTTTGCTTTTAGCAACACTAGGAAATGAAATATTAGCAAAGACCATATCATCATATACTTCAATCGGATGGATAGAAATCTGGTATAAATCGACAACCTATAAGTCCATCTACATGATATTTCTACTATCTCATTCTCGGCGAGCACAGAGAAACGATTTTCTTCAATAGCTTCCACCCTGCACTTCTTCACTGGAATGCAACCTTTAACTATTTTCGACAACTTTTCCAAGTTGAAAATTTGAAATGGTAGAATTACACATTCCTCCACTGGCAGCTATTCCTCCCCGACCCCGTTTATGGGGGAATTGAAGCTAGAGGAAGGCTACGGTAGATGTCAAATCTCCATTATTTTGAACAAAAGAACTCTAAGGCTTAGATTGCATTCAAACTCCACAATATATGATAATGAAAGGAAGCAAATAGAATTATTAAATTGGATGCTAAGTTCGACGGACCATTTTAAATTCAACGCTGCTAATTTTTCGAACAAATACGAGTTTATTATGAAGTACACAGTTTATTCACAACAAAATAATCAGTCTTAATGAGTTCTTGTCCATTAACGTCATACTGAGGGGTAACATAAAGGCTATTGGCGACGGACCTCGTCCTTTTGAGCCTCGGTCAAGTGACAGGGACGACACCCGAATTGGCACCGCCCTCTATAAACTTCCGCACCATGCCAACGAGAGAAATTCGAACCTCAACTAGATTTAACGTGCATCAACCTTGTTACACGGCGAATCTTCAGTGACATCGGGGCTTGACAGAAACAACGCCGGACGCGAGTTCGCAACCATGACAGCGGTTGTGATAGCGGATAAATCAAACGCGGAAGAATACGTATGAGGAATGACATTAAAAAAGAATTACTCTTGCTCAACATTTACTATATCGTTATTTTAGCATTGAGGACAATTTTTTCCCATGACAGAATGAATCATAAAAACATTACTTGTTGTTTCCCCTCGCATCACGCAAATTTAAGTAAAAAAAGTGTCTAGTTTTGATTACGATGATAGCTTTACACATGGTTTTTAATTATTAATATAATTATGGTAGGAATGGGACAAATTTAATAACTAAGCCATGTTGTTTGAGACTAAGATTTAAGACTCGGCTAGTCTAACTAGGCAACAATTGTTTGCATTCAGTGGCGATTCAGGCATCAATAGTTTTCAGTACAGAGAATTTCAATGAATTTATGAAATATTGAATATGAAATATGAGAATTTGAATGAAATATTTACAAATTCCAGATTAGTTAACTTAATCTGATTTTAATTAGTCCGCTTGTCAGGTCCTCGTTGTTTAAAACAAATCTACATAATAACAGTTCTTTTTTCGAAAATTAGCATACAAAGAATATTTTATAAGATAAAAACTGCATGGAATGATTTTTTTAAAAAAAGTCTCGTTTTGAAATATTCAGATTCATGTCCTACTGAAAATTCATTACCTTCATTGTAAAAAACATTTTAAAATTTATATTTTTTTCTCAAGTTGCTTAAGATATCCATTGAGAATCAATTTTGAAATACAGGGAGGGTCAAAAGCTACTTTAATGAATATAAATTTATTGTCTTATAATGAATATATTTATTTATATATACATATATATTATACATTGTTTGGAATTTTTTCACCTATAGATATGGAAAAGAATTGGAATTGGTTCTCACGCGTCCTTTAACTAACATTTTGGGCTACTTTACTGCAATGTTTGATATGAGAACCTCACCATGTGAAAGGGGTTGTAACTTCCACAACTCGCCTTCTAACTCACGTAAACTAGCGCTACTGTGCATGAAAATTAGAGAATAAAATAGAGAGAAATTAGCACAATTTGTTGATATTGGGGCGAACAAGTGTAAGACGATATTCTAAAAGTGTTTACCTGACTCGGATATTGTCACTAAAAGACTACTACTGGACTCGAGTCAAGCTAAATTAAGCATACTGTTTGAATTTCTTAAGAAAAATAGATTTTTCCCATGACAATATTTGCTTACGGACGTAAAGTAAACGCTGTATGTTATTAATTCATTCTGATAGAACTAAAAATTTCAGTAAACAAGTTAAAGTTTATTATTGCTTCTTAATATGAACATCAACTTAAGTTCGTTACAGAACATCTTTTAAACGAGCACCCTAGTTTACTTCGCATATAGAGGCTCTTTCCATGACATTTTTTTCAAACGCACGATCTCTTCCTTTCGTTTCTTAAGTTGCTTTAGGATTCATGGTGAAAACACGATCTTTGGGAGGGGGGGAAGTGCATTGAGATCAGGGTCAATGATCGTTCGAAATGATTCTTTCCCAAACAGATTAAGATTGGCCCGACTGCGAATGAAGTGAGGTCTTCTTGGAGCACATTTGACATATTCACATGTCTGGACACGTTTAAAAAGGACTTTTGTGATTGAATATTTTTTAATTTATTCAAATTACTTATAAACACTGCATGTTATTTTACATTGAATATTTAAACATTCGTTGATTTCATCCCACAGCACAACGTAGGACTATAATGACAATTATTTATCAAATTCTTATTAATGAAATATATGCGTAATTTTACAATATTACCTATTTCTTACTATGTTATAACCCAGAAAGAGAAAATTGATTAGAGAGTGAATCCGTTCTCAATATTTTATTTGAGACTACATCACGGCAACAAGATCCTGACTCCAACAATAACACAGCTTATAATATGACAGAATTCGAACATAGCGGCATTACAATTTTAACAATATTTAAACTCATTATAGTTGCGAAAATACTTATTAAAAATAAATAATTAATATAAAGAATAATGAAAAGCATTAGACTCATAGGTTATTACACATTCGGCTGTAGTAATTAATCTGAAATTTCCACTTCCAAAAGAGCACGCGCTATCTTTTTCAGAAGTCAAGTTCTTGTATACTAAATATTTGGCGCAATATATGTAGCGCAATATGATCACATAATATCGCCAATTCTATTACTATTTTGTTAAAATAAGTTTTAACACTAATCAGATCAACAACTCAAAAAACTTCACCAACCAACGGAAATTGTACTTTTTTTTAGAATAAGACAACAACCGATCGAGATAACAATTTATATACTCTGCAATAGAACTTTTTTTATAGAGTAAAGATACTAAATAAATATCAAGAAAATTTACGCCTCAACTAAGGCTCATAGCGTCAATTAATTCCATCCGCAAATGTCTATTCTAACCATCATTATCATCTTGCGATTAGCTTCGCTTTAAGTAAATTAATGGCCAGCGATGTCCAAAGATTTTTGTCATTACGAACCCCTATAGAAAATGCTATTAATTAAGAAACACTGTAAATTAGATTTTTAGGTGACAAGAAGAAAAACAAGATTCTCAATAATTGTTTAGTGTTATTACCTCATACTTTCGGGAATAGAAAAAAAAACCCTACTATATTCAATATCTTCTTTTTCTGTTTTAGAACAAAATCGAGGGATTAATCCTATTTATTAGAGATGAAAAAAAATCTCTAGCAATAGTCACTATTGTACGAGAAAAATGTTAAAAAATAAAAAACAAATAGAAGATCAGAATGCCATTTAAAAAATAAAGAGAGAGAGAGGGAAAAAAGAAATTTTCTCTAGGAATATATTAAAAAGCTTCGAGCTCATATATTTTTTAGAGCATTTTATTCGTTCCGACAAATTTTATCCTAGATCTCCGAGGAAATAAAAAGGACACAAGTCCATTTAAAGGGGCTTTTTCCCCCGAAAGACATATAGTGTTGTTTTATATATTTATTCACATTATTTTTCTAAGAGATCCTTTTAAAAGCTATGTATTGCTGAGGGTTTCAACAATATCCTCAACTTGGTAAATTATAAAGCTCTGTGGATCTGGAACTATTTCTAAAGGGTAACCAGTTTTGGGAGCTTACCAATACAGAAGCATTAATATTCCACAAAATATGTTCATATATTTCTTTTTTTTCCTTCTGTATATTATCTTCAAAAGACTCCCCATAGAATTTTATTGGACAGGATAATTCCATTTCTCTTTTTTCTTTTCAATCGAATAAAAGATTGTCGACAGATAGCAACAGAATATAAAAAAGAAACAAAAATACATTCCTTTATCTTGCAAGAAAATTTAATGTATTTATTCCAATTCTGTAAATGGTATAGGTCCAATCATTTTTTTTTAATTTTTTGAGTGGATGTTAGCCAGCAATCCACGACTTTTCTCTATCTTTGCAGAGTAACTGGCATTTTTCATTGTGATTCAATGGCATTTTCAATCACAATTGAGATCAAAAGCTTTTTTCAATTGCCAGTTGCTGATTTATATAAAGTAGTTTTTTTTTAAATCAACGTAATATAAAAGATCATTTTGGTGGATGAATAGTCCTTGATTCTCCGATCACTAATATATCTTACGACGCATAAAAATCAGCTAAATAATCAAATTCGAGTAACACTGCATATAAAAATGTTTCTAAGATGTTCAAATTATTTAAAAACAATAACAGTCATAAATCGTTACTGATCTAAGATAGATAAGAACCTTTTAATTAATTGTTTATTAACATCGCATTCAGAAACAACTCAAGTGAGAGAATAACTATAAGGGAAAAACGAGTTTATAGAAAAAGAATCAATCGAGAATATGCTGCGCCAAACATTTGTTTGTTTAAATAACCACCACAAGTTTTTTGTTAAACCTACTTAAGAACAAATGATAAAGGAAAAGCAATGATTGTAAAAAAACATTTTAAAATGACAGGGTCAAGATCTTAAATAGGGTGCACAAGGACAATTTTAAAAACAACACTAGGTTTTTTGGTGACGAGCTTCGATGGTCACGTAACGAGGACGAAATCTGAACAGGCACTATACCCTACAGAAATCCATAAGCCACCAAAGTGAGGACTTTGTTCCTCTCTAGATGAAGTGAGGACTTCGTTCCTCTCCGCACCAACCCCACCACACAGCGGATCTAGAGTGGAACCCGCGATTCGACGGAGTCAAAGCCGGTCATTAGATCACGACATCTGCCGGTCGGCTACGTTGCCCAAGGTAAGAAGTGAAGATGAATCAAAATTTGAAGTATGTTTCATTTTTTTTAAAAGAATAAATTTATTACGTTAATGGGTCTTGTTTTATATTCGCTGTGCCAGATTTTTTAAAAAAATTAGTTTTTTGCTACTCGTAGTGGTTTAAATAAACACAGTGATACACGCTTTAAGTCATAGAATGAATCAAAACACAAATCCAAATATTAAATGTAACTTCTGAAAAATTTATCATGAAGTTTTCGATACATTTTCTAGAGAGGCAATGAATGATGATCAATCGTTTTAATACATTTTGAAGAGAATACAAAAAATGGTTCAGAGTTAAATGCGTTGTTTTACTGGATGTAACAGAGATTTCCTAATATTGCTAGAAAAATTGAAATGTTGAATTAGATAACATCACGATTAACAAATATATCTCTTTTTGTTCAGATTGATTCATTTGATGGATTTTTGTGTGATTAATTTGACTCATGTTTGAAATCAAAGAAAACTAAAAACTACACATCACGTATGGTGTAGAAGTAACAGGGACTAACTTTCATAATAATTTAATTTTCACTGCTAGGAAATTTTTAAGCGTTTAGTTCACAGAATAACAAAATTTTCGTTCAATTTCTATAACGGCAAAGAAAACTCACCAGAATTAAATCTAAAACCAAAAATCAATAAATAAGTTTTAAAAAACTTGAAAGTTATTCGATATAAACCGAAATCATACCTTTGCTTCCCACAAAGTTAAAACCACCCATACACGGCGATCGTCGCAATAAACTAGAGATCCAGAAAAATACCTGCGGCACTGCTGAGAGTCTTAACTATATCTTTAAAGCAAAGAAAATCGAATCATCTCTTCTACCGAGAATGATTCTTGCTGCTGAAAATGATGCTGAACTGAAATTAGGAGCCAGAGAAATAAAAGAAATAGATAAGGGGGGAGGGGAAGCAACATCCTGTCTCCAGGAAATAAAGATAAAAAGTTAGAAACATTCTCGAGTTAAATTACCTTTGCCGCTTCTTTCGAATCAAAGCGCGTTGGATTGAGGATAGATTCTTTGTTTGGAGGAAGAGCAAATAAAATACAGTGAATTCAAAACATCAAAAGCGCATTTTGATGAAAGATTTTTGAGGCTGAAAATGCAAATCATGGAATGGGTGATACAGAGATAGGAAGAAATATCGGTTTTATATAGGATGCAGGATGTTTGATAGCTAAAACAGGCTTCTTTGGAATGGATGAATAAACCAAAATTCGAAAATTTATCAGTTCCATCTCATCTCATTTCTGATAACATGTAATTATAATCAATTTTAACGCATGCTGTAAAATTATTTTTACAATTAAGATTATTCCTACACTCCCCTTCCAAAATTTAGATTATAAAGAAGGGCATTACTCTACGATTTAGGTAAATAATATGTAAAATTTTGTTAAAAATATTATGAAATGAATCGGTGTTGCTAATTTTTTGCGTAAAGTTAACATTTTTATTCGTTGTTTCGTTTCTTAATAATAATACTTCGTTTCGTTTCTTAATATTAATAAGATACTTCAAAGTAAATTGATACTTATACAGGGTAAATCAAATCACTTTCTGGTTTTGAAGTAATAATTTGTTTTGCTATATAATATATTTATTTATATGCATGATATCCATTTTTTGGAAATGATTTTGATATAGAAATGATTTTGATATGAAATGATATGCTTCATAACAATTTGCAAAATTCATCGCCCTTGAAGATATTCACTCGTTTATTGAACAATGCACGATCTTTAATAGACCTGGATCGGTCCGCCGCACGGAGAATTTTCTTTCTTTCTTCCTTTCTTTTTTTTTTTTTTTTTTTTTGAGAAACGAGGAGCAAACTTCCTTAAAAAAATTATTTCATCCATATATTTCAAAAAATGTTTTTTATTTAATAAAATAGTCTAACAACTATAAACGTACAAGTTAAGTGGGAGGGAAGCCTTACAAATATTCTGGGCAAAGTCAATAAAACCTTAGTGACATTTATTACCAATGAGAAATAGTATACAGCACTACATTACTAAAATGGAAAGTGTAAGCAACTAAGCACACTTCTAACGTTTACAAAGTAGACATCTTTATCTCTCGTAAATAGCATTCATACTTATCTATTCGATATAAAGATGATTTTATGTATGTTTTATTATATTTTTTCCCATTCTTCGCAAAACCCAGATTTTCGATAAACAGGACTAGCTTGTGAATCCCACTTATCGAGGATTAACTATCCCTACAGAAAAAGATATATGATGCAGTAAGATATTGATTCCAATATATACAATTGATATGCGTATATTGATTCCAATTTCTCGAGAACAGCGTCAAGTCTATGTTCCTTGAGCAATACTTTCCACAACAAGATCCAGTTAAACCAGATTGTGAACAGAGTGGGGTCTTCCAATTTGTTCAGTACTCTCTTGTGTCGAGAAACATGACACCAAGGACGATATCATAAGCCTAGAAGGAGACTTTTTAAAATAAAATGATACCTTCTGTGAGAGCAAGGTAACCTTTAATTGCATAGTTATTGCACAGTTGCACATTTTTCCTTAAATAAAATCTCATGCTTTAATTTCGAGATTTTGATAACAAATAAAAATAATTAAATTTTCACACAAGTTCTTATCTTAAATTATATAACACTTTTAATCTATCGTGTGTTTCATTTATCATTAATCCGATAATTTCAGAATTTACTTAAAAAACTTATTTTGTTAAGAAATATTTAAGGTTTACGAAACTAGTGAATGGATGAAATTAATGAACTTTGCTAAATGAACGAAAAGCCCGAACAAGTCTCTCCAATCCATGTATTTCCATTTGGTATTTTAAAAGTATTCTCTACCTCAAAAATGAGCACGGAAATCGTAAACTATCAATTTCACAAAAATTGAAAGCTTTACAAAATCTTTTACTATGTACTTCACAACACTTTTATAACGACGGATAAATTTATGCCCACAATAATATATATTTAGCATGCATATTAAGGTAAATATTTGTTTTAAAGAAAGGATTTCTGAAAAAGTTATTATCACAGTCTTGCAACCGAGAAAGTTTTCGCTTATGCAGTTGCAAAACTTCAATTGAATGATTTATTGATTACTAAAATGTAGGATTCAGATGCAACCAGAGGGGTATTAAGAACTTCCATTATTGCAAGATATAATTTATTTTCCACAAAAGTGTAAAAAATAACACATTTCAAAATTTAGAGGGATACGTTATTCAATTCAGTAGACATTGTTTTAGTTGGGTTACGATATTGTCGCCCAAGTTCATCAAACAATTTTATCTATTCCTCATATTTTAACCATTTAATACTGTAGTTTATTACTATTAGGCATTAATTGAATAAATTAAATAATTAGAGACAACAATAATGCACAAAAAAAGTTTGTAACAACTAAACATCGTTTTCACTGTACTTTCATCTTTGAAAACCGCATTGGAGTACCTACAAAACTTCTCAACTTTCTTTGATGTTTCTAATATATAATAAAAGCGTCGGTTCTTTGCTGCCAATAATAACTGCACAAGTAGAAGCAAGAACTCCGTAAAAAGGTGCACCGGAAAAGAAATCGATTATTATTCCATTGATGCCCACCAACTCCATCCTTGTTTTCGAACTAATAATCTTTCCCTTTGCGCGGAGGCTTAAAATACGCTCAGGTCCAAAGAGAGAAACAAATTTTTCGCGAAAACACAGAATGAAACAGATGAAGAGTCAGCCTGTTGTTCCCAGGTGATATCTTCCGCTTTGTACTACTCGTAGAATGTCACAATATTGAACAGATCTAGAGAAACACTACATAACAATATTTTACTTTGAGTTCTGAGAAGAATTCTTTGTTACATTATATGTCAACAAGCTCAGAATTTCTCTTTTGTTCGCGCTGAAAGAGTAAGCAGTAAATGCAACTATATTGGTTTATTTATTGACCAATACAATTTTGGCTACACACACACACACATATATATATATATATATATATATATATAATTACACATTAAATTTGGCCGCAGTAGTCAGGATCACGAAATCGGCGACGGTTTTGTTTCCATCAAGTCGCAAGATAAAACCCTGATGCTACAAAAGACCCATTGTGTAGAGGAGCTGATGCACTTTTAATCAGTCCTCACTTTGGGATGATGTTAGTAGAATGGGATACCAGATCAGGCGTCGTCTTCCCTTGACCGCGGTCTAAAAATAATATGTCTGTCACCAATTGCCCCCATATTGATTTTAAACGTGACGTTAATAAACAATCAGTCAATTATTACAAACTACATTTTACCTGCTACGATCCATCATCGAGATGTTACAATTTTTTTTCGATCAAGGTTCATTGCCTATTGTCGCGCCAATTTCGAAAATTAAACGTGGGCTTTTTGAAAAAAGCATAATCAACAAAAATAAATAAAATCGTTCAAAATTAAGAAATCAAAACACGAAAATGTTTTTGAACGCGCATGTCTTAATCCAGTGGTTCCTAAAAGCTTTCGACTTGCGGCACTCTTTTTGAACTAATGATTTTCTACGACACTTAAATCAAAGTATGACTAATCACTTACGTAAAGGATAAAAATAAATAAAATACATGTCAAGAAACTGTAGTGGACCTTTCAAACAGCTATGTTTTTGAACAAATTCATTGTTGAAAAATAAGTATGACTTTCTACATTATTTCGCGGAAAACGAAAATGAAAACGTCATATATATGAAAACTTCACCACCGCACCTAAGGATGCCGTGGTGTACACTTTTGAATCATTGGCTTAATCGCTGCATTGGAATGTGGTTAAACTTGGTGGAAATTACCGTTGATATTTTTATAACGAGTTGTGAAGTGTGTTCTTGTTTATATTATGTCCTTTCAAACAATTTTATTTTGTCAGTTCTAATTTTTCCAGAGCGACAGGTTCAATGTCAATTTGGAAATAAATTACGAATTTAAGTAAATCGCATTTAGCAATTATTTCGACATAAGACTCCATTAAGAAGCAGTCCAGAAGACGGATGACGAGGAGATTAAAATAGCTGAATCTGCTTGTAGGAGACATTGCAATTGAGTAGCTGACGACAATCGAGTGTGGATTTAAGCTTCGATTTATGAGTAGTTGCAATTTGCATTAATTTTCCCGTCCCTGTTCAATGCTTCTATTTCTTTACTTTTCCCCAAGCTCAGAATTTTACATTTTTTTGTAGAAATAAAAGGATGACTGATTACTTTGTAAGTGTCTAACATGAACTTTGAACTTTCTTAGAAATCCATTAAGATCCAAAGAGGCACAAATGGTTGTGCAATGTTAATTAAACTTTAGTGCGATATTAACAAAACCCAGTACAATCGACACTTAGACGCGACCGCACAACGTAAAAATTTGCCGGAAAAAATAATTCAATCTTTTCCCGGAACTTAAATACGCAAATGCTATTCAGACACGAAACCACTCGGAAGGAAGCCCCCGCGGCCGAGGGTAAAGTGAGGATAATTACCGCCGTGAAGTGGAATTTTTTGTCAGCGGATTTTCCGCCGCTGACAAAGAAACAGGCAGGGAAAGACAACTCAGCATTATCGAGACCCCTCGGGTGAAACACGGAACCAAAAATCTCGACACTTCAAAATGATCGAAACAATCATCTCTCTCTCTCTCTCTCTCTCTCTCTCGATTAATATTTTCCTTTTATTTCAATCTCTTTGCCTCGTCCGGATACGGAAAATTCACTCTGTCTTCAGTTCAGAGAACTAAATAGGAAACTTTAGGGGGTATAGGTGTTATCGTCACTAATATTACTTGATCATTATTAATACTAACCATACTAAACAGATTAAAGGGAATTTATGAAAATTTATCACGTGAATCGGTTATTGTCCATAGTTCCAATAATGATCGGCAAATGTTACCAATTTTAAACGCATTGGGTTTGAAGTTTGCCTTTACGTATGTTTCTCCTGCATCAACTCACCCTTTACGCTTTCAGGTTACGAGGGGTTCTCTCCACTCCAACTAACCTTTTGAGTTACTCTGTTACGATGTCTGATTTGAGAGCTTCGCCTTGTGGTAGAGCCGTAACATATGTAAATCAGCACCGCTATATGTATAGAAGTGCAGTAGAAGTAATATAGTGGTCGGAGCTGCAGAGAGATTGAAGGTATTAACGTGATGGCCGATAGGAAGATTAGCGAGATGGATACGACATTGCTACAAGAAGGTGTTAGTGATCATCTGAAAACTGATAAATTAACTCTAATATGTGACTGATATATAGCAGGGGATGAGTGTTATTTCCCGAGCTGGAACCAGTTTAATTGGCAATCAGTTCAAATTTCGATTATAATTTTTGATTAGGAAGCAAGTTAGTAATCGCTTCACATTCGTAATACGGTTTTGATTTGGATTATTCTTAAATAATGTAAAAACATACTTTAAAGATTTGCTTAATTGACTGTTTCTTGACTGGTTATTTATTGAATCTCGATAGTTTAGAGCCTATGTATCAATACGGGGGTATCACAAGATGTCTGTGTGTAAAGAAATTTGCTTGACAACAATAAATTTTCACAATGACCAAATTTAAATTTTAATAAAACTATAAATGCACATAATTTCATGGACTTCATATCGCATGATATTAACATTATGTCAGAATTTGGGGTTTAATCATTATTATAGTTAATTAATTACATTGTCCAAACTTCATTGTTAATTATTAATAGTTTTCAGTCAATGTGATTAATATGCTTTATTTATCACCCAATTGATTGATTATTTATTAAGGTCGCACTTGGACGCTACACGAGAGTTATTGACTACGTACGTCGTAATTTTGAAACTCGGTTGAGGACGAACTAGTACCTCCCTCTCTAAACTTTCATATTACGTAACAGAATGAGTATTGACAGATTTACCAGCATCAGCCCTGTATTTGTCACCAAAAAACGTTAATGTTAACTAAAACCGGCTGTAAATAATACTAACCAAAGATTTTACTTTAACCGTAACGTATGCAGTGTTTTCATAGATAAACATTTTTCATCTCATAGGCAAGAGTTGAAGATGGACATGGTTTGATATATGTGGGGACTGCTTTAATTAAAGTTCATTTCAAATTTGAAGTTTAAGATAAAGTTGTGACATTGGGATATTCGCGGTTTCTCTTCATTAACCTTGAGGACTTTCAATTGAGATTGATTGCTTTCACTAAACAACCTTTGCCCAACCAAAAATGAAACGTGATACATAAAGTTAGTATGTAAAGCAGTTAGGAATGAAGTGAAGTTGTTAGGTTTGGAAATATATAAACTACGACTGAAAGTAGCAAGGGTCTCTGAAAGGGGATCTGAAAGAAGATATGAGAGAAAAGTTGTAGATGAGATGAGATGAGGTGAAGCTGAAGTGTTAGATAAGAGAAAGGAGGAATTAAAGTTACAGAAGAGGGTTCGAGCAAGGATTACTGTAGAAAGATTTTGCCTAGTGTTTGCAACAGTTGTTCCAGTCTGAGTTGCAGTCGAGGAAAGACTAGTGGTAAGAGTCTGTTAGATTACTATTGGTGGGTTGAATTAAGGTATTAGAAAGCTTACCCGAGAGAGCACAATCATTTCTGTCATTGTAAATATATACTAATAAATTGTTAAAAGTTGTTTGGTGATTCTGTAATTATTTGTGTCGTAGTGTTTAATAATTGAATCTAGTGATGGGGCAAAAAAGGACGCCCGGGTCGAGCGGGTGTCACAAAGTTTTAAAGTAAATTGTTGCACTAGTTTTATAATGCAAGGGTGAGCCTAATTTATTTGCCGGTTGGATGGTTTCATTGGCGCTAGGACCCTATTCGGTCAAACTGTGCCAAACACTCTCTCTCTCTCTCTTTCTAATTTATGAAAATTCAAACATTTTCAATCTAAACTAAGCACTGTAAATGAAAGAAAGAAAATGTGGAACGATTGAATAATTGGTTATTAACGTCATATTAAGAAGCAATGCGAAAGCTATTAGCGACGGACATCGATATTTTTAAACTGTGTTAAATGATGGGAAGGACAACTGATACGGCACGCCATCTGCATTATTGCACACCACATCAACGTGAGGACTTTGCTTTGTAACAAAGGGCTATTTGTTATTTTCTACTCACTTTGGGGACATTTTGTTCAGTGAATTTCCTTTAATAAATAATTTATAACATAAATAAATATTATATACGTAAATAAAAATCAATATACTTCGGCAAAATAGCTCATTTTTAAAATTGAATTAATTTGATTTAATCTTATCTTCGGCACCTTCCCAACTCGAGATATTTGAGCATATGTAGATTGAAATAGAATCAGCCAGTTACACGGAAGACCTATCGTTGCATCAGAAATCGATTCTGGGGAAAAAGGAATAACATGGTTGAAAATTGAGAAAGATTGCAAATGAAATCCTGGGGTAAATTATCTATGTTTATCAAATACAGCAAATTTCACGAGAATTAAAAGATACCATCTCGTAAATCCCGTCCTGAATTGAAGAAAGTTAAGCCCCTAAGAAACAGTTTAAACTAGATGTATTGGTTCAAATAAGGTATTTTATATTAACTCATTATTCACTTCACGGTTTATTTTGACAGACGGATTGAACAAAACTCAATCCTCGATAACGATCTTAAAGCATTGAATTCAAATAGTTCTGCGAAGGAGGATAAATTCATTCATACATTTTGCGAAACAAACATTCGATCTTTTTAAAATTAAATCCTTGTCCAGGCATCGGGGGAAAACATGAATTTCACCTTTCTATCCACAAATCAGTAAAATAAATAAAAACCATAACTGACTTTTCAGACATACTTAAAAGAACAATTAAAGAACCATTCAAAGGTGCTCAACAATAAATGATTTTGGAAAAAAAAAAATGGTTAAAAAGCAATAAAGAACTATATAAAGCATTTTTAAAATATCTTCTATTTGTTTTTCAAAAATAGTCTGCTTTTTTTAACGAATAACAATCAAGGGAGAAGAAACACGTGACTATTTAGAAGTTTCTTGAAAGAAAAGCTACCAGAGTCAACAAACACTGATTCGCCATATTGAAATAGTTATCATACCCGAAAATCGCCAATCACCAAGGGACACCCCATACTTCACTTTTATAAAAATAAAAATAAATAAATAAATACAATATTCAGAATGAAACCTTTTCACCTTTATTTTTCGAAAACAGGTAATCAAACAACTTCTCAATCATATCAGTTCTAACCTTCGATTAAATATTTTGGACATAATATGCAATTGGTTAATCAACTGGTCACAGTAACACTTTTTTCCATAATGGTGCTTATTTTACTTCTTATATCTTAATAAGAAAAAATAAAGTGAAAAAGTTTGACAGCAGAAAGTAAAATGTTGACAGGAGTTGGCCGCCCGTGATGGCCGTGAGTTGGATGGCCGACTGCCAAAAAGTGTTTTATTTATTTAATTGTATGTTTGTGTTTAAAATCATAAGTATTTGACACATTTTGAAAAGAATGAGAGAAAATAGTAAAATGTGTAAGTGAAAAAGTATGATATACATTAAAGTCATTTGTCAGATATAATTGTTTTTATTTAAACCTAGCAAAACATTGGAATTTCTCGTTCTTGTAGGAGCTTCGGAATAAAATATATAGAAATGCAACAATGTATAAAAATTTCAAATCAATCCATCGACTACTTTTGAGTTTTGGATACATACATACATATATATATATATATATATATATATATATATATATATATATATATTATATATATATCAGGGTGTTTCGAAACTAATGGGCCAAAATTTAAGAAGTGATAGAAAACATCTAAACAAGCAGTTTTCCCCATACAATGCATAGGTGGAGAACAAGTGGTGAATAGCTAGATGGTGCTGCAATGCGAAGCATAAAGCGCCAGTTTTCTTACACGTCCTGATTTCTACCATGGATTTCATGAGGCATGAAGACGTACAAAAATCCATGGTTTTGAAATCCACGGGAACAAAAAATAAGATAAATTATCAAGCAAAACATTAATAATTTAGAAAATGAAACAATCTAATTATTTATCATAAATAATCAATTCTGCAACGTAATTTTTAAATTTTGTAGATATTGATAAGATAATTAGTTTCAAGACAAATATTATGAAAGATAATTAAATTTTCATGAAAATCTAAATAACTATAAACCAAAGTTTTTTTTACATAATATGTAATTATGTATAATCGAGAAACAATTAATAAGTGTATATAAGTACAAGTATATTGAGTATGAAAATCGAGACACCCAAATTACTGTTCCAGAAAGGTACCTCGATTACTATAAAATAAAAATTTTCTTTTTTATCCTGACTTATATTTTGTTATCTACAGTTTTTAAATAAACATCTAAGAACTCGATTTCTAAAATACTATTATTAGTTTGTAATAAATTTCAACAAGATGGACAGAAAGATAAATAAGTTTTAACGTCTAGATTATAGTTATTTTGAAAAAATTTTAATTCGTCAATGTATCTAAACAAACTAAAATTATTATTATCATATAATTTTGTCAATAGACGTTTAAATTATATTAGCAAGCCTATTACTAGTAGGATCACCTTGTGCTCCTACCTTTTATTTGTTTACATTTATTATCATTGAAAAATTAATTTTCCTTTTGAACCAAATTAACTAAATATTTAAATTATTTCTAATGAAAAATTTAAATTTATCAATATCAATTTTTTTTAAAAAATAACTGGAAGAACTTTTATGAGATGCTTAATATCTATAGAATTAAATACATCTTCAAATTTGTAACTGTATATAGATGAAGAAAATTTCTTTATTTTTTATTTACGTAATTTATATGATTATAGCTATTTTCAATAGTAAAATCTATAGTATTTTGTAAAATTTTATTATCTATCGTAATATAAGTATTATAACCATTAATAACTGTGAGAAATTTTATAGGAGTTTTGTGGAATTTAGATATTAAAAACATAAGAATAATTTATGTTTATATTATAGCCAGTTTTTTTTTTATAGAAAGCAATTATTGTATTCGATATATCTGTATATTCTTATTTCAATCAAAGAATTATTATGAAATATATGTTTATTAGTTATATAAATATAGAATTTTTGTACATAATAACCTCTTTACAGTGAATTTATCAACTTAACGAATTATAAAATTACCTTGAGGATTTTTAATCGAATTTTTAAAATCTTATAGATGTTTTATTAATAGCTTTGGTAATACTGCATTTATATTCGTTAAAAACTTCTATAAGAAAATCATATTTAGTAGTTAATTTAGGAACAAAATTATTAAGATATCCATCAATTTGTTTTTTTATATAATTACTACTATTAGAAGTGATGAACATAAATTAAGTACCTTTATTCTTGATTTCTCTTAATTTTTTTTTTTATCTTTTTTATCATTTTAGTTACCTGCAATTACTTGATGGTGTGTTTTTCATTTACACCCAACTCTTTTTTACCACGATTTTGAAATAACACGGTTCACCAATATATTTTTTACACGAATTGTTTGCTCTTACACGAATCCCCCCAATTTTTTTCCAAATGTTCAAACGCTGTTTTTACTGCCTAATACCACCTCTTTCATTCAGCCACTCGATCAGGGTATTATAGCAGCTTTTAAAATGAATGACATAAAGTAAAAGCTTAAATCTATTTTAGACTCAGTGGAAGAAAGAAATTTGACTGTTGTTAAGCATGGACAAAGTTTACGACTATGGATTACATTAAATATGCTTCTTTTGCTATCAAACAGATGCGTCAATCGACCTTAAATGCTTGTTAGAAAAAAGTTTTGCCAGCATGCTTCAAAAGAGGAAGTTTCGTAGTACAGAAAACAGATGTGCGTTCTGAAATAATAACTCTATCAAATACCATTTCTGGCGAAGGTTTTAACAACATGTAAACGTCTGACATCGAAGAACTGACGCTAGAAAGCTTGTAATATATATATAGGATTATATTTTTTATAATAATTACAAACCATTAATATAAATGTATTATTATTTATAAGTTTAGTTTATAATTATAATTATTTATAATAATATATTAAATATATTATTAGTAGTAATACTTATATATTATAATATATATTTATAGGTAACGATAATGCTTTTATTTACTTCTGTAGCAATAAACGTCAAACTGAAGCGTGATTGGGGTTTAGCTAGTATATATATATATATATATATATATATATATATGAGTGTGTTTATTTATTAATTTTTTTTATTAAAGAAGATTATTCTTAAAAAGGAAATTTGTTTTAAAAATTAAGCGATCAATTAATAGAAAGTTTTAATATTTCTAAATGGATTACACAAATATCCACATCACAAACCCTTAATTTCGTGTAATGAACTAAACATTTCTGACTAAACTAATTAACTTAAATATGTTTACTTAGTAGTAAATACTTAAATTTAATTAATAGGGTGAAGCGTGAACGAGACAGTCATAATAATGTTTCCCCAATGTACATTTAGAAGTAGTTAAACAGTATCTTTACAAAGTATTTTCAATTAAAGTGGGCTTCTATTAATAACGATGCATATTCCTTAATACGAGTTCATTCCATTTTATTCTAGAAACGCTTACAAATGTCCCAAAGAGAGTCCGCTTCGAGTAGAAATGAATTTTCTTTAAAAGAGGACACCAATGAAGACGATACATGTGGATCGATGGATTTTGCTTACAAAATGGGAATTTTCAAAGAGTGTTGTAAAATGTAGCTATTTAAATGTTAGGAAGAATTAATATCGCGATTCAAAAATACGTGGCACAATTATTCGACAATATTAAAGAGAAATAAAATATTGCCAAAAACTAAACTTTGGAATACAAAAAAGCTTTTATTGTGTCTCAAGAGAAAGTTTATAAGAATTCCAGTCGTTACATATTTTATTATATTCCATGTTATTTCAAACAGAGCCTCTTTTTGAACAATCAACCATGAATTAAAGCGCAAGTTAAAAAAAAAAAAAAGAGTTAGTCTCCATGTGAGGTCATTAATCATACCGTTTTCGAAGATTGTATATATCAATCTACAATAATTAACTACTCCTAAAAATAATTTTAAGAAATTAGTAAAACTGAGTAAACTGCAAGCGAAAATACGATTATACCTAACAGTTTGAATAAAAAAATGTTATCACATTTTAAAAAAAAGTTATCTGAATGTTTCAATAAAAAAAATTCAGAATATATTCTAAAGCACGCGTCACACAATAGTTGCATTTTTTTTATAACTGTAGTCTTAAGATGTTTTCTTACTCATGCATACACCTGTATGCCGAAAGTAAATGGTACCTTCTCAAAAAAAAAAATCAACACGTTGAAATTGATAAAAGATTGTTGGAAATATTTAACTATTTAAAAAATAAACACGTTCCGTATGAAAATTGAGTTATTCTTGCTGAATTTACGTTGTGATGCCCAGGAACTAATGCAGGAGTTGAAAGAGTTTTTTTTTTCAATCGGTAATAATTTTTGGACAAGTGAGAAATTAAGATTGATGGTTGATACTCTAATTGCAGCACTTGTAGTAAAATTCAATATGAAGGATATTTCTTGCTCCGAAATTTCCTATATATTGTTATTAGATATTGACAAAAATATTCATTTAATGGGTAAAATACTCGTTTAATTAAATGATTAAAAGGGATGTAAGAATAATTAGTGTATTTTGTTAGAATTAATAAAATGTTTAATTTATTTACGCTGTACTTTTTTCTTAAACTTTTTCAACCTCCTTTTCATTGTAAAAAAATTGGTCACCTTATTATTAATTGAAACATGAATGAATTAAATAGTAACGTTAAGTAAATGTGTTATGTTAAATGATTTGCGGTGGCTCCCTTCAACAACAACGACAGAAGTTAAAACGTCTTATTAACTAGCCCAAGTGGAGATCTCCTTTTAACCTAGTCGATGAGGGCACAGCAAAAAGCAACCGGCCAACTATTCTGTGGACTCCGTGGTTAAAAGTTCGAAACACCCCCACCGATACTTCAAAAAGTCAATTGTCCTACCCTTATGTGGAATCGAAAAACATCATACCCCGAAGTATCAATGCTACATTGTTTAATGCATTAATGTTATGTTGTTTAATGCATTAATGTTATGTTGTTTAATG
>BMAW01041543.1:1155089-1217559 GCA_019974015.1 Nephila pilipes | reverse complement strand
GCATTAATGTTATGTTGTTTAATGCATTAATGTTATGTTGTTTAATGTATAAATGTTTCAAAGAAAAATGTATAGATGTTGTAAGTTAAATGCATAAATGTTATAACAAATCAATACATGAATGTGTTTTATTAAGGTGATATTACACAAAAAATTAATAATTAAGTGTATTTATGTCTAGAATTTATGCAACTTGTGCACGACTTACAAATAGAGTTTATGATCTTATCAATCGTTTCATTAGATCAAGACACAGGTGTCAATGTACTCTATATTAACTTTTATTTATTCAGAAGCCTTTTGTCTGAAAAATCTAAGAGAAGCAATTTTTCCGTTGTTTTCGTTAGCAGATCAGTAAATTCGTGACTTTCAGAACGCAAAGAAATCACCGACTTACCCAGAAATATAATTAACGAATATTTTGACTTTACTACAAATGCCTACTACTTTCAATCAAGTCTTTTCCGTGTGCTCATATGTCTAAATTTCAAACCGGTTTTGAAAATAAACTTATTCTGGAATACAGATTTTCATTTGATGTTGACTTAAGTTTGTTTTATTGTTTTCATAGAGAAGTATTCGATTTTGAAAAGGTTTAACTTACAAAGAAAGACCTATAAGCATTTATTAACGCCTATTTAAATAAGAGAGAACTAAAAATGTGACATTTACAAGAATTAATTAAATTTATGAAAAAGATTGAATGTTAATTTTTTGTGTGGAGTCCACAAAAGAAACAAAAGTGATTAAATATTATAACTTCTAGTTAGGGTAAATAGGTATTAAAACTAATTTTTATTCGATTGTTCAAGTATTGCTGTCAGTTTTGGTTAACTAATCGTTACATAAAAATCTCTATGATAGCAATTTTGCGACAAAGTAATATTAAAATGGTTTATAATTGGCTGTAATATTAAAACGGCTTATATAGACTAATGATTTCTAAGATTAAAAAAATCTTTGAGATTAATAACTCAAAATAAAACGTATATATAATCTATACTTTTTCAAAATTTACTTAGCCACGCATCAGCAGACTAAAAACAGAAATGCATATTTATGAAAATAAAATTATAAAAATGTAGAATTATAAATTATTTTAGTATTTTTAATAATTTATTTCATAGCATTCAAATTCAGATGCTTAGTAAAGAGTTGAATGTTTGACTGAAATACTTCAGGTAATTCAGACAAGGACTAGGGAAAAAAAAAGACCTCAATTTATACCAAATTAAAATAATTCTCATTTATTTAAAATTGGAACACATGGAAGTCATATTTTAACATTGATAACACCTATGTATCAATTTATGTGAAGAATACTGTATTTATATACATAAAAATAATAATGTATGAGAAATTAATAATCGATAGCTGCATTTGGATAGATATTATTTTAAATCCAACGCATCAATAACTTTTAAGAGTATTCAGAAATGTAACATGCTATACACAGAAGATAATTATGTTTTTTTCACAATTAAAATTTTACAAAATTTAAATTTTAAAAACATTTAGTGACTGAAATTTTTCTTACGTTTCATGCAATATATAAAATATATGACTGTTTATTAGAAACAAATTGTATTCACTGTGTACGAAGTAACTTTCTTTCATAATGTGAAAAGTATCTACACACAATAGAATAAATGGAATTTGAGGAAATTATACAAAAATTCTAAAGAATTACGTTTGAAGAAAACTGCAATCACAGATATCGTTCTCTATGTTATGGCATGTGTGTTTACAATTTTAAAACTCATTAGTCTTATTTGTGAACTATTTACAAAATTATGTTAAATAATGCATCTAGAGATTCAGAACAGAGCTCTCTATTTCTCAACAGAAAAAAAAATGCAAAATTTGAAGAGTTTTAACGTCTCAATTACCATTTACTCAAAAGCTTTTAAATGACTGATAGATATTTCTAACTGGCTTCATAACAAAAAAAAGTATATAAAATGGTTTTATTTCATAATAGAAAACCTCTGCTTCTCTTACATTTCTGAATATAGGACATTTTTATAATCCTAAAATGAAAATATGCATCGTTATAATTACGTATTTTTTACCTAGTATAAAATATGTAAACAAAAATATATTATACGTAAGCAGAAATTAGTGAAATAATTAAATCGAGAAGGTTCCAGAGAACGAATGTTAGATTCCAATTTAAATTTCGAAAGTAATTCTATAAATCCTACAATTCTATTTCGAATACAAGTCATCACCCAGCGTCATAATGACATAAATAAAATGATTTCTCATAAGAGTTGAAACCAAGATTCAACGGACACTACTCCCGCAATGACTATGATCACTCGGCAACCGCTGCTAAAATAAACATGCAAAGGCAGATTTCTGTTATCATTATAATAAACATTTCATCCTTTTCAATACTAATAATAAATTCAAATTGGCATGATTTCTTCGCACCGACATAAATGTCACCGATTACAAATAATTATAGGAAATTCAACCGCATTGTATAACTTACTAAACCAGAAACGAAAAATATAAATAATAATGTGAAGCTTATGTTTTATGTTTCCATTGCATCTTTTGAGACAGAATGGATAGATCTTTTATTCGAAATAACAATAGAAATAATATAAAGTATGTTGTGGGGAATTTTTCATAAGTTAGGTTATATAAACAAATATTGTTTTCAGATATTGTTAGACGTATATTTTCCAGACACTCAGGATATAAACAAAATGCGTTTCCATCAAATAATTTCAAAGTTATGTATTCCATAAGTGTATTCTAACTCATTAAGAAACATATTTGAAAGAAAACAGATGACATTCTCCAAACTAATACTGTTCTCAGTTCTGCTGGAAAGCAGGAATAAAAGACAGGAAATTCTTTGGCATGATTCATCCATTATTCCTATCTAAATGTAATAAATTTCTCAACTGAGTTCGTAATGGAAAGACATGAGTTTCGCAAGTATTACTAAATAATAAAAAACATATTTTGTCCGTCTGTGTGGCTACTTGTAATAAAATCAGAAAAGGCAAAAGTTTGAATCCCGAAACTTTTTGGAATTATAGGAAATCATTTTTGATTTCGGACGGAAAAGTCTAATTTAGAAACAAATCAAAAACCGAGAACTTTTCAAAAGCAACAGTGAAAAAATAAATTCAAGGAAAATGGATTTCAAATTCGAAGATAAATTTTCTTTTTTTTTTTTTTTTCCTTCTTTTTTTTCGAGAACAAATGTAATTTGGAAGTCAGGATCAAATTAGAACAATATGGGCGATCTCTGCCAAGTAATTTCCATCCTGCCGGTGGCAGCACACATTTTGTAGGATACTGCAGCTTCCTCTCTTCTCTTTTCACAAATTCAATAAGGAAGAAATGTTTTCGGAAATTAGGGATCGTAAATCAGGGCCCATTTTCAACCCCAGTGAATTAGATTTTCAGGTAGATGAAAGATAAAATAAAAGAATGTGCATGTAAAGCTCGTTACGTGTAACGATGAAAAAACAGTTTTATATTTATGAGAATTAATTTTTTATGGTGTAGAAGATAAACAAATTGGACTAATGTTTAATAGCCAGAATACAGGTTTTATTCCATTATACAGGGTTTTATATAAGAATATCCTGAATTTGAAAATCCGCATTTGTAAAGTTAAAGAAATTACAACCTTTTGGGATTAATATAAATTAAAAATAACCCTTAAAAGCTTATAAAATTATAAACGTTCGATGAGATCACCACTAATATTACGAATGATATTCATTCCGTATTAGAGACCTACCAAACTTTTTTCAACAAATTCGGGTTGATTTTATATTAACGTCGAACTTGGCGAAGTATATTGACGACAGATCTTGTAATTTCAAACCTCGGTTAAGTAACGAGGATGACACCTACACTGGCACCCACTCTCCAAAACAAACCTGGCGATTAGTTCGTGACCAAGACCAATCAGCTACTGCTGTCGCCAACATATTCGGTGTTATGTTTGTATGGCTGCAGTTATTCACGTGCATACCTCAGTGGTAGAAAAAAGCTTTATCTTTTAAGCGAAATAAAGAAGAAAGAGAAAAATCTCTGCGATTTAAATTAGGTCTTCGTAAGGGGCCTCTAATTAAATGCAATTACTCAGTCTGCAACACCGGAAATGTTGAAAAAAGTTTAATTACTTACTGGATATGTTTCGTGTTTCTTGGAGTGGTCATGTTCAACATTTATATTTTGCAGACTTTGATGTGTTATCTTTCGTTTAATTAGTCCTAAAAGGTTGTAACTTCTTTAGATTTATAAAGTAGCTTTTCAAAGCTGCGGTATTTTTTTTGCAAACATTGTGTATTTAGAAAGCAAAACGTTTATACGAGATAAGGTAGTGTATCGTGGCTATCATTTATTCAATTATTTTTAATTTAAGAGTGTGAGTGGTGGGGAAGTTAATAACGCAAGAACCTGATACGGTTATGCTACGCTAAGCAATGTGCAACTGTGATGTAGGCGTTTGAAGAAAACAAAAGAAAAAGATAAAAATTTGTTGACATCTACGAAAAGTATTAAAATAAAACTATATCGTGAGATAGACTTGCTAAGTTTTTCAGAATGAATTATAAATTTCATTTATGCAGTCAATTTTACTTTTATTGTTATGACAACGCAGGTTTCAAGGTTTAAATCTATCACGTGACTTAAAGATGTGTTACAAGTAATATCTAAATCGTAAGAACTTTGAAATCATGAAAATCTGGCGAAAAAATACCGTATTTTAACGTACATAAAGAAACCTTTTTCCAAAAATTTTGTTAAAAAATGGTGGGATTGCTAAAACATGAATAGTTTTAGAAATATTAAAACATTTTTTAACTCCACGAAACTCAAATTTCCAAAACTCATAACGCCGAAGGCCCTGTATCAGATGAGAATGACGAGGAATTTACTGGCTTTGATTATGAAAAAAATATACGTCTTCACACCACCGTGTTTGAAAGATACTCGGATTGTTGTCATAAAATAAAAGGTCAAGGAATTTACTTCTCATTCTACAAAATGTATTATATCTCTTTCAATGTAATGTGTTCCGACTTCGGTGCACTTTCGCCAGCGTTTTTTCAAATCCTCAAAACGTGCCTTAAAAATCAATTTTACGAAACTGCTGAGCATGAAGATGTCATTTCAACCTTGGAAATAAAGAACGGTCCGTCACCGCCATATCAGGAGAATGCGGAGCTTATGGAGGCGCAATTGTTGAATGTTTAGTCAAAAAATGGAATTATGAGCATTATCATGATGCGAAACCTATTCAGGTCGTTTTTGTTTGATACAAAAAGGCGCACTCAAATGAGTCACTCAGATGCCAATGCGGTGAAGTCCATTTTTCTTATATTTTCTGATTTTTGTAAGTTTTAATGTAATGAATTATATTCTTCTCAGTTATCAAAGGATTTACTCTTTGCTTCGTTTCATCTAGGTTATAGGTCTTTGTACAGATTCTGAATATATTGTACAATAATATCGGTAGCCTTTGTGCATAAGTCCACTTTTTATCAATGTTTTTTTACATAAATTTTGAAATAAAAACTAATTCTTGTTTCATTATTTTTGGTTGGTAATTCTGAAAAGCAACAAATTTATAATAACTGTAATTGTTACTTCCGCTGTTTAGAATTGTTCGAGATACAGACTTGAAAAGAGTTTCGAATGTTAGTGAGTTTCATGTATTGGCTTTCATTCAATTTGAAATGTCTAAATATTGGTTAAAACATAAAAAAAATTACATCTGAGTTTTTTTGAAAATTATCGTGTTATTGAAAACACTGAATAATTTTATTAATAACTGTAAAAACTACGACTTTTTAAAATAATAAAAATAGATTTATTGTAATGGCAATATATAAAAATTAAAATGTCAAGGGAAATGGAACACAGAGAAAGTGAAAGATATGCCATTTTATCCTAATTCAAGGAGAATTAATCGTATTGATACAAATACATAATGATATAACGAAAAAGTAGAAAATAATGCAAATGACGGAGAAGTTGAAGTCGTAGCAGGAATCCTGGGAAATGGTCTTGAAATACTAAAAAACTTAGAATGATACAAGGTAAACAATATCAAAATAAAAATAAGAGAATAATTCCTTCAAAGAATGAATTTCGTGTAATTGACATTAAGAAAATAGGTAGGCTGGCAATCTTAAAACAAAAGTATACATCACTCATTATTGCATCCCAAAGGTAAAACAAGATAAAAAGTCGCAAAAAAAAGACTATACAAACTTATTAAAATAATACCTCCAATAAAATACGATTTTTATAGCTTCTTAAGAACAACACGTGGAGATCAAAATTTAGATTCAGAAGAAGACGACTGTGTTATCATGAACAAACATAAAACTTGTGAAAACAAATGCTATTGTATTACATTTTATAAATTTCTTATCTTTTTGAGCTACCAAAAGGTGTATGTCGTAAAGTTTTTAAGAGGCTGATATTGTTCCCATAAACACATTCTTGTTTTGTTGCAGAGCCTACTCTTAAAAAAACTTTATTTACTATTCTGATCAAATAATTAAACGAAAAAATTTAAAAATTAATGTATTAAAAACATTAACTTCCCCAATGTTTGTTTTCGCATTCGAACGAGTCAAATAATAAACTACATTGATTCTCGGTTCAGTTTGCAGAAATTCATAACGCAAAACACTATTGCAAATAAAAAAAAATGAAATAATAGTGCCTTGATTTTTGAGGGACTTGGATTTTATTTTTTCTATGTTGCTTCACCTTTGAAGTGCCATTCACTTGAATGCTTAGAGATTCTGAATGAAAACCATAAGATCCAAGCGTCATGAACAGTAAAAATGAGTTTTAAAAAGGAATTACCTTGAGAAAACTTCTCTCGGGACACGTTGTTGTTTTTGAAATAATTCGAGAAGCAATGCAAACCTAAATGATCTTTCAAAATGGCTTGCCAGTGGGAACCCAATGACATAGAAACTAATTTAATATTGTCTGATATTGTTAGACGAGACGATCACTAAGCACCTATTATCTGATCCTATCGACATGTTAGTCCAAATGAATGGGTAGGAAATACATTTTGGATCACCTAAAATGTATTCCCTACATTCTTAAAACTTTTTTTATATCAAACAGTCGCTTTTAAAAGCTTTTTGAAACATATCAAATGCGTTTGTATCAAATTCTACTGCGCAAAGAAATTTGATGTATGTTTAGTTTCAACATATTGGGAAATCAGCACGAAGATAAAATTCTTCTATCATGAAAGCCAAATTATTTTTGACATTAAAATGAAATGAAAGGAATCGACGACTCAAGGCTCGATTCACCAGGGGTACACACATTCAAGTATGGTAGCTGCGGTTGCACACGACATAAATGATATTGTGCATTTGCTTTTACTAAGTAAATGTGATGAATGTTATTTTTGCGTTTTTTATGATACAGTATCATCTATGGGCGAAATTTGAAGCTATTTTTTATTTGCTCAATTATAATGGGAAGCGTTTTGATCCAAAAATCACTCTCTCTCGTAAACTACTTTGAAAATATTTTTACATCCTTATCAATTACTCGCTTGTGAGTTTTTAGATCTTTAAAAATACGCATTAAAATTATTTAAAGAATTCTGCGACATTCTTCATGATTTTTTGCTCTTTTAAACGCATTGCATTAAAATAAATAGAAAGGTCTGGATTTGAGGAGGAAAATATAAAGTCCATGGTGCTAACATTATGTCCACAAATTCAAGATGGCTGATACACAGAAGAAGAAATGCTAAAAACTAAAGAACAGGAGAAGGAATGCTTAAGAACAGGGTTCAAAATTCAAACACTTTTATTACTGGAAACTACAGATATACGTTCATTTTTGACTGTAATAAATATCTTCATTTATCATATGGCAAATTTAGACTTTAGAAAAATTAATTTATAAATTTTTATGGAATAGAATATGGAAATTTAACTTTAAATGAAAACTTAACTCCATATTAGACCCAAATGCCATGTATCAGAGGAGATCAATTAATCGCTTTCAATACAATGTTTCTTGTTTTCTAAGGAATTTCACATCACGTTTACACAACATTACAGTTCTATACATACTTGATTAATTGACTGTTAATGTTGCATTTGAAGACAATATTTGGGCTATCAGCGATGGACCTTGTCCTTTTGAACTTCGGTTAAGTGACGAGGACAACATAAGCTGACACCCCACTTTCTAAGCTCCCTCACCACTCAAATGGAGCATCGATAGATTTCAGGTGCATGAGCCGCACTACAGGTCTTTCGTGACATCAGGACTCCAGCCCCGTCTCGATGGAAACAACACCATTCACGAATTCTCCTGATTAATCGGCTACCGCAGCTGTATTTTTCCTTCTAAAAATGTCTTCGAACAGATATTTATTCTCTATAAAGCGAATATAACTATAAATAAGACCTTGTTTTTAAGATGTTGTGTCCATAATTTTATAACTATGTTCATAAAGACAATCTCAAAATATCCCATTCCTTTTTTTACAAATCACAATTACTTCACTAGCTCTCAGTAACAATGTTATAAAATAACTGCTACTAAATAAAAACTATTCTGATATTCGAAGATATAAGATATTTGTCTCGCACAATATCATCCCTCTCTCTCTTTCTCAAAATCACCACATTTTTTTCACTTCCCTTTTTATCTGCTTACCATTTTTTTCGGAACACTTCATTTCTATCTCCATTTTTTTTTCTGTCTTCGGAGCCAGACTAAATCCTTAATATTTCCTCCGATTTCTATATAAATCGTCACAATTCAAACTTCTTACCCTAAGCAATGAAGAAAAGAGATCTTTTTTTTTAATCGTACATCCCCATTCTTTCTTAAAAGCACAATCGAAATAATTGTACTTAGAAATCTAGGCATAAATGTTCTATCCCCCCCCGGGTATAGAATAATGATTGATGGCATCTAAATGACACCGCAAGACCCTCCATTTCCTCCTCCACATCTCGAAGGAAAAATGTCCGAAAGGGAATCTTTCACAAAGGCTAACGAGCCACTGACTCTTGGGATTTTTCCTCGAATAAGCGAATTTAGAAGAATTTGCATGCGATTCGAATCATGCCAGCCAAAAGATGCTTGGTATGCGGTAAGCATAATTTCAGAGCAGCTTCCATATGTATGGCCAGCTTATACGGCTGTGCAAATGATTGATATTCTAATAGAGTCAATCGTGTAGTGTTATTTGTTAATAAAAAGTAGACCCCCCCCACACACATTCAGGGACATGGGAATCAACAAAACTAATTAAATACGATTGTACACTAATTAGAGCACAAATTTATATCGCTGTATATTCGATTAAATGCTACTTTGAAGAAACCAAAAGATTTTATTCTTTCAAGGAAGATTTTATTCTCTATTACAGAAATAGACGATTTTTTTTCTTAACCAGCTAAATTTAGTTTTGTATTTTTCCTTAGAAAATCGCTTGAAAAAGAACGGAATAGACTAGACATAACATGTGTCTAACTTTTTAAATGAAGTTTACTTCATTTAAGAAGTTAGACATATGTTCTACTCTTTTATACAATCATATTAATTAATGACTCGAAGTAAAATAAATCCAGTATAGCAATGAAAATTTATGGAAATTTTGCAAAATAGAAATACGTATTGAATTCTTTAAGAAATATATGAAAGAATAATAATTAGAAAAAACCACTTTCTTTTAAGTTTTAATCATTTGATTTTAGTAAAATTTATAAAATGTCATTGTAATGTGGAATATAAAAGATCACAAATTTACATTACTTTCATTTATGTTCAATATTTTATTAACAGGTCTTTTGAAGGTGTTTTCACTGTTCATTGATTCTGTCTCAAATCACCCGAAATTAAGAAACATTTCGGGTCAAGAATAAGAGCGTTTAAGTTACGTTGCCAACGTGTTAAAATAATTTCCTCCCCTCCTTATTGTCTTCAAAAGTGATATATGCACACATACATATTTAATGTTCCCCAGTTTACGGAAGGGTGGGATTCAAACCCTTCGTCCGTTAATGCGGTCTCCTTAATGAACGAAATATATTTATAAGAAAATATTATACACTCCTGTTTCTCTATACACACATTATTATATAATCTCTACATAGTTAGGTCTCATTGAACGTGACGCAAAAGACGATGACAATCAAACTTTGATTTGGCAGCAAATGATTGATAAATCAAATCTGACTCATTCCTTGAATTAGAGCCAAATCTGTTTTGGAGTCATTCACATTTGTTAAACATATTATTGTCGTCGTCACATTGGTTGAACAGATGGTAACAAAGCTAACACCAACCTTCCTTTGAAATGCCTCTGTAGTCAAAAAATGGTTCTTTTTAAGCCATCTTCATAAAAACAACGAGAGAATTATCGGCGACTTCCCTAATAAATTGTAAAACATTGTTAAGTGATGCGAAATATATCTGTGTGTGAGCTTACACTCTTCATCCCTAACTTCCACACAATCACAACAAAAACACAGCATATTTAACTTTCTTCACTATCTCTTCATGACGGTATTAGGAAGGATGAGACCCAATCCTGCTACCTTTCGGTTACAGGAGCGTCATATTTTCTACAAGACTGTTTGTATGCCTTCCCCCTCACTAACAAATATCTTTATAACAAAATAGGTTTTTTTTAACTCCAGTGGATCATAAAAAAGAGAGGAGTATAGAACAAGATGAATTTGTTACCAAAAGTTATGGGAAAGCATAGTTACTTTTCAATATAATAACCATGAAGATTCAGGCATCTATCATATCGAAGGAGAAGTTTTCTATTTCCCTCTTTGAGAAACTTTGCCGCACGTGATATGAGATGGACTTGCACTTTGTTTTGAAGTTCTATTCCTCTTTTGTTTTAAATGGTTCTTCGCAGTCGTCGTAATTATTTTATCAACGTTGCACTAGAAACAACACGAGGTCTATTGGCGACGGACCTCGTAAATTTGAACCTTGGTCAAGTGACGAGGACAATACCAGAACTGGCACCTCCCTCTCCAAACTTCCACATCAGAGTATCGGCTACACAGCAGGTCTTTAAAGGTGTCAGGACTCAAAACCACGACTCAACGAAAAACGCCGGCCGCGAGTCCAATAACCATGATCACTAGGTTATCATGTCATCGTGAAGTCCGAAAGTAAGCAACTGCATTGATTGTAGTGTTCGGTTCTATAAAATCCATAAACAAGACGCCTTTTTGGTCCCAAAAACCCGTAGCTATAACCTTTTTGCAGTTGGAGGTTTGTTTGAACAGATTTACATTCTTGTGCCCCTCCATCGTGAATGTCAGTACACTCGTCTTTTAATTCTCAGTACCATTTACGAATAACACAATAAATCATAAAGTATTCACCGTATACTATTCTCATTTTTCCGCATTTTTCCGTTGAATTTCGACTGCATTATTCTTTTCTGCTTGAAGAAAGCGAATAACCGCTACTCAATTCGCACTTGGCAGGAGCATCAATTGTATCAGCTGTATTTGCGTGCATACAGCTCAGCTTAAAATCATGAGATGGCGTCGATAATAGCAGAAGTTATAGTTAGAGAAATGCGCAATTACCTCTGCGCATCCTCACTTCCTACCATTTGTGTGGTTGTTTAACAGATCAATCGGAGGTTGAAAAAAAACGACCCTCCTATTATTTTAGTCTACACATATTTGCCTACAATAGAAATTCTTAGAATATATAAGCCCAAAACTTCTTTCCATTTAAATTCAACGACGCCTTTTCAAACATTTTATATTCCTAATACAGTCCACAAAGCGCGTCACTGAAACCTCACTCTATAAAATTAAACATTCCATCACAGAAATGAGTTCCAAAAAAAGGGGGACACACTCTCCCACTCAGGGTTTTTTTATGCCAGGAAGAGGAGAACGTAAGTCGCTCAAGAACTTTTATTTGACCAAAAAAAATCGCCAAAAGAGTAGAAAAACACTGGACAGGATGAGGGTCCAGTGTTCCGGTGACCAAAGAAAACAAGAGCCTCATCCACTTTACATTGAGTTGAAATATGAAGGATGGTCAGAAAAGAGTGTTTGGAAAGAAGCACTTCACTTTCAGAACTAAGAGTAGCACTTTAAGTCCAAAAGAGCCACATTCAGTCCAGGAAAAAACATTTGGCAATGGATTGCATTCAGTGCGTCATATCACATTTTGCAAGAAAAAGTTGGAGAGTGAGGAAGTGATAGTGGAGTTCCACGGCGTAAGAGCTAGATGTAATAATCATGCTGCGATAAACAAGGTGTAACTGTGATCTAGACGTTCGAAAAAACAGAAAATATTATATAAATTGGTTAACAAGAAGGAGGGCCTGAAATAGAGAAGGATCGTTAGGGTATCCCGGGGGGGGTGCGTCATCTATAGTTACCAAAGACAATAAACTCCATGGGAAAGTAATAGATCACTAGGGGGTCTCAATTTTTGATTTCCGTACCTACCTAAGGAAGGTAAGCCCCTGAGGGCGTAACAGTTAGAAAATTCTGGATTTTTCGATCAATTCTCTCTTCATTTTGAATTAATGTTTCAATCAAGTTACCCCGGGTTATTAGCGATAATAATTTTCATCTCCTAGCTACTGACGAGGACGACAGCTGAATTGGATCCTCATTCGCTAGCTTTAACACCACTCTTCGTGACTAATTGAGAATTAAATTTAATGCGTAGGGTATCTTGTAATTTCAAGTGCAGTATAGAAACGGAAACCAGATTTGAATATGACACTTGAATATTACTGACCATGGAACAAGCGATCTGGCTACATTTGGATTATTAATGCTACACTATTTTTTTATAACGTAGCCTACAGGAATTCTACAGATATACAAGACTTTAGTAGGTTTTACTCTAATTGAAGCGTACTTCAAAGATACAGATGCATAATAAGTTATTGCTTTTATTTAGTTAACATTTCTCTCTCTCAATAGAACAATAGATGCCATTCAGGTAGACCACTCTACTGGTAGATCTCTAGGTTTTTCTAAGTCACCTGCGATATAAATTAAACATTGAATATTGATATTTTATTGTCTAAAGGCTATAAAACATCACAGAAAGTATGTTATTTTAAAGAAATGCTTTATTGATGAGTGAAGTTTTTCTTAATTTTCAACTACAATACACAGGCGTATTAGTACCAAGTAAGTCATCCACAATATTTAAGAATTTCCCTCCCCTTTGCAATACAGTAACACTTCGGGCTACTAGCAAATGAACCTGACTTTTGTGATGACATCTGTGAAAGCAGCCCTTAAATTGAATATTTAGCAAGCATATTGAATTTATCATTTCTAGAAAGAATCAAATCTGAAACCTGCTGGCTACGATGGTTGACAGCCAACTGAGGCCCCCGATTGATTACTAGTGAGGATCTGCACAATTAGGAGTTTGATTGATCAATTGTTTTGTCAACATGGCACTCAGAAGCAAAACGAGGGCTTTAGGTGACGGTCATTTTAAGAGGACTCGATACCCCAAAAATGACCAAAAAATCGATTATTTTTATTTCAAAATATTCTCTGAATTATTATCTTTCGATTGATATATTACTTTTGTATGTACGAGCAAAAAAAAATGAAATTTAAAAATGTAAACAAAAAAACTTTGTGACTTGACCACGCCCCCTTTTTAGAGATGTCAGTAATTTTATGTTATTTTTTTTATCAATACTTTTCTAAAATTAATTTTATTTCATTTTGATCATAACTGTAACATTTTAGCGTTCCTTTTTTGTGACTACAACTTTCATTACAAGCGATTTGTTGTTGATATCTCGTGTTTTATTTGTAGTGTCTATATCGAGCTATCTATAAACACGCTTTATATTGAGAATAAAAACAGTCTTTATCAAGACTTTCTTTCATTATTCTTAGTCTGGAATTCTGTTGAAGTTTTTGGTGTTTATTTTTTTTAAGTATTGAAGATAAAAAATGCCTCATGTAAAACGACGTTGTCATTCAAAGGAAATTTACAGTAAACGTTGGTATGGTGATACTGATCATATAGCTGATACTACAGAAGAAAAATTTGCTGTTCCTACTATCAGAATTGAACAATTATTAAATGTTGAAAAGACTGATTGTTCGATACTGGAAATTTTTTGTTTGTGAATTTTGTTCAAATCAGTAAGCTGTTTGACAAACTGAAATGCCCTGAATGCGACAAAAAAAATTTAAAGCTAGAACGCGGGAAAAGGTAGGATTTTCCTATGCTTTAAATTAAATCTGCAGTTCTTGTGCTTCTAAAGTTTGTGATGTAGAAACATCGAATGAAAGGCAAACAAATACTGTTCCTGACATCAATTTACGGGTTATTCAAGCATTCTGCAACATTGGAAAAGGTTATTCAGCCATAGAGAAATTTTGAATGGCCACAAATATCTTGCCTTTTTCATCGAGAACATACAGCAAATGTATTAAACTTTTTCACAATGCCTATGGTATTGCTGCAAAGACTATGCTAAAAGAAGTACATACTGAAGTACGAAATGCATATGAAGTACCTGCTAATGTCCCATTTGTCGACATAAGTGTTTGTTTCGATGGTAGTTGGTTGACACGAGGCCATACATCTTTAATTAGCATTGGTTGTATCATCGATATACTTACTGGCTATGTCATTGACTTTGAAGTTATGTGCAAAGTATGTCAACGTTGTTCCATAGCAAAAAGAGAACTTGGAAAGTCAAGTGCAGAATATGATATGTGGTTTGAAGGACAGAGAGATGAATGTGATATCAATCACACTGGTTCATTGGGTTCGATGGAAATGGAGGCAGCATTGATACTGTGGGAGAGATCGCAATCATTGGGATTTTGCTATTCTACGTCATTGTCTGAGGGTGATTGCAAAACTTTTAATTACTTATCGGAAAGAAATGTTTATGGGGATAATGCCCAAATAAAAAAAAGAGGAATGTATAAACCATGTTAGTAAAAGGTAAGGCACTGCTTTACGGAATGCTGTGAAGGAATCAAGAGCTCGAGGCATTTCGTTAGGTGGGAAAGGTTATGGAACTTTGAAAAAAAGTACCATAAAAAAATTAACTACTTATTATCAGAAGGCTATATTAAAAAACAAAGGGGATGCTCTTGCCATGAAAAGAGCAATATATATCACATTACATCACAGCATTTCCTCTGACAAAAAGCCTCAACATTCAAAATGTCCAACAGGTATTAGTTCATGGTGTTTTTACCAATCTGCAATTGCAAAGGGAGAAAAACCAGGTTCTCCCAAACTTCATGTGAGAACACCAATAAAAGAAAGCTTTTTGCCTCATATCCTATTTACCAACAACTTGCTGCTACTATTAGACTATTAGAAAGGTGCATCAATTGCGGTACACAAAATGCAAACGAAAGTTTGCATAATATGATTTGGTCAAAGTGTCCAAAAGAAATATTTGTGCATAAAGATCGTGTCATACATGGAGTAACTGAAGCGATATGTGAATTTAATAAAAGGAATTTATTAAATACATGGAGTAACTGAAGCGATATGTGAATTTAATAAAGGGACTTTACGAAGTGTCAAGGAGACACAAAAAGCTATGTGCATACCTTTTGGAAAATGATCTTGGTGTAATACTGGAATCACAAAAAAAATTGTTTCGAATGAGACGCAAAAACCACCAATATCAGTGTGCTCGTAAAATAGTAAAGAAAGCAATTTTAAAAAGGTGTTACATATATACCAGGATACTTTTGAGGTGTTAATAATATTGTAAATATGTATCATAATTTTTTTCATTATAAAATGTGCATATATAATATTTAAATTAAGGAATTAATATATTTTTTTTTTCATAATTTTTGTTTTTATTTTCATTATATATTTTCATATAAACTTAATATTGATGATATATGAAGTACAAAATTTTAAAAATTGTTCTATTTATTATTATGTTACATTTTCCTTCATTTTTCATGTTCGTCAATTGTAATTAACACTTTGAAAAATATTATCTGTTATTAAAAATATCTAATGAAATTTTGTGAAAATGCTATTATTTTGAAGAAAAATATATAGCTTATGATATAAAAGGGTATTTTAAGTTAATTGAAGCATATAATATTTATTTTTTCAGAGTTATAAACTTTAAAAGGGTTTTTCTCAGTTTGTGTTTTTTCGATACATCATTGCGTTTAAATGCTACTCCTCCCACAAATATTAATCAATCACTTCCTTTTTTTCCTGTGTGTTATATATAATACATGTAACAAAATTAGGGATCCATTTTGCAAAGAAATGTATACTTTTTTTAAAAAAAAATAATAATGTAATAGATATTTGTGTTTTTGCTGAATTTTAGCATGCCGACCAAAATTGTATTTTTTTCCCTCCAAAACTTAATAAGTTATTACAAAATCGATCCCTAAATTTGTTTAAAATATCCTTGAGAATATTGCAAAAAATTTTCATAGTAAAAAAATAATAAATAAAGGAGGAGTAGGGTTTTGAAATGTTTCAAATTTTTTTAAGAAAATTTATATTTTCAAAATTGTCTTAACAATGTATTCAAATTTTCACATAAAATCATTTTCTTGAATAGAAACACTTTATAGCTAGCTAAAACCAAATTTTAAAATGCATTAATAAAAAAAAAATTGTTCAAGGGTACCGATTCCCCTTAGGCCACAATCAAGTGATGACACATGAGCTGGCCTTCAACGAATCTAATTTCCACATCATTCCAACTTCAGGACTTAGAGACAGAATTAACGTTTATTAGCAACCCTATTCGATGGGCTAAAATGGCAACAGGACAACTGGATGGAAACAACTGCAACATGAACTCGCAAACATGACCATTAGACTACCGTGGCCGCTAGAATTAATTTTTTTGTCGTTGTTTTTGTTTCTTGCTATGTGGCTCTATTCGAAATAAACCAACCTGTTTTTATAAATCAATTTTAGGTTTATTAGAATTTAAACTTTATCACTCTGAGACAGACTGGAAATCTGACATGTTTTCAAGCAAAAATCAGGTATTCTCTAAAACTATTTTAATATTTTAAAATGTTTACTACCGCGAACAGTAATGAAGGGCAGTATTTTCAGATCTACTTTAAAAGACAATGATGCCCCTTGTAAACAATATAATTCCAATTTCAGAATATGTTTTATATGCATACATGACATATTACGGTATTTACATATAATTTTTTTTTCATATCGATTCACGCTACTCTACATGCATTTTGAAAGAAAAGATGGCGTGAAATATTCACAATGTAGTACGCCAAATTCATTTTTTTTGTCCAGGATAATTTCTAACCTGTAAAAGTCAGGCAAGCTGCATTTGTTTTGATAGATTTATGATTTACCTTTGAGATAGCATGAATATGTATCAAAATACTTTTTATGCTCATAGAGACGTTTCATGTTAAATAATTTTGGCACACTCATAGCATTATTATGTATCAAGCAGATTATTTTATGTGACCTGAACAATTTTCAGATTCCAATTCTTTTGAAAACACCGAAGTTCGTCAGCTATGTTTCGTTTAGTTTTATTACCCTCCTGTTTCGAAAGGGCATACTCAATGCAACGGTCTAAAATAGACACTGTTAACACAAAATTATAAAAAGAGATAAATAAAAATCGGTTTTTTTTCTTCGACTCATCAGCCAGAGAATAAACATCAAGTAAATAAACGTTTTTTTTTTTTTTTTTTTTTTGTTGTTGTTGTTCTCTGAAAATGACATATTTGATTCTAGGCGCGCCAAGCAACGAGGAAGAAAATTAATGGCATTTTATAATCGGCTGCTCAAATGTACGCTGTTAATTATGATTAAGGGAGGGGTTGCGTCAATTTAACATGACTGGTATTAGTTCACCGGGGAATGTTGTGGTTCACTTTCAATATTTTTGAGTAATAAATAATTCCAAAAATTAAGATTATTTTTAGTAAAATATTATTGTATGCTGACATGTTGGCATGGTTGCAAATATTTAATATGCCTGATTTAAAGGTTGATTTATTTGATTTACGAGAATATCGCAGTTATGCGATATAAATGATCGAGAAATAGCATCAATCAGTTAGCAAATTGCTAAATTTCATCACATATATACGTCTATATGAATTGATCATACAAACTACCGTTTCTAATGCTGCTCACTCAATCATAAAGTTATGCGATCATCAATCAAAAAATTCATATGAGTTTATATTCATATCACACAAGAAGTTTAGAAGCACACTAGAATCTAGATTTCGATTGATGTGATTGTTTTATTAGCGTCACATTGAGAAGCAACAAGAGGGCTATTGGAGTCGGACCTCGTGATTTTGAGCCTCGGCCGAGAGACGAGGACGACACCTGATCTGGAATTTCCTTCATAGAACTTCCTATGGGGTTTACTGACTTTGGTAAACACTGGTGATGCGTCCCCGGGATACCCTAGCGATTCTTCTCTATTTTTCAACTCTCCTTCTTGTCAACCAATTACTTTTTATCTTTTTTTTTTTTTTTTTTTTTTTTTTTTCAATTTTTTCAAACGTCTATATTACAGCTTTACCTTGTTTTGGCGCAGCATGGTCAAATCTTGCTATTGCGCCATTAAAGAGTGCTATTACTCACTCAACTTCCACACCTCGTCCTAAGGAGGACTTGGCACAAGAAACAAGACCGGCCGCGAGTCCATGACTATGACCACAAGGATACCACAGTCACCATTAAGAGCCAAAAAATATAGACTGAAACTGATTTATGAGTTACCTAAAGAACAGGGTAGTTACATCTGCATAAAATGAAGTGTTAGGAAACACTTCATTTTTAATTCTTATACCTCACTTCCATTTCTGATTCATAAATCGTCTTTTCACTTTCTTTTTCTACTTCCTTAATTTTCTCACTTCAATTTTACTTATTTCTCGACTTTTAGTCATACTTTGGCTTTTAATTAGCTATTTAAACTTTTTACTCAAAAACAGTCCTATTTGTATAACAAACAACAAATTTATTCTCTCAGATACTTATCGCTTTACGCCAGTGAGCAGCGCAGTTTACTTTTAGCGTATGGAATACCCTGCGATGAATTACAGAGACCTCTTTCTCTCTCCGGAGTGTTTTCCTCTCACTGGGGGTTGTGTAAGCAAATAAGTCCACTCTCCTTGTGTAAGCCCACTCTCCCCTTACAAAGCACCCTATACAGGCTGGCAATCACAGAAGCAAGACTAGAAAAATGAAAATCGTAAGACAGTATTAAATAGCGGCGATTGGGATTAAAGTTGAATTAATACCACACGAGGACAGTAGAATTTTTCACTCACAGAGAAAGTACTATTAAATTTTTTTTCAAAACACTATTGTAAAAAAAATTAAATAAGAAATTTTAAGATTTATTTACTAGCACAAAATCGTGTTTACAATTTGTAATAAAAAGAGTTTATCAAAATTAAGCTAAAAGGTAACACTTAAATTAAGAATTAAAATTTTGCATGCTTTAAAGAAATAACTAAGCATATATCTTACGGAAACGTTTTTAGTAGTTTTAAAAATTCAAACTCCTATAATAACAATAGAAAAGAGTTATTTTTTGGATGTAAAATCCCTTTAATTTTATTATTGGAGATTTTTTTAAGATTTTCGCTGCCGGGTTAACATCCTTCCAAGACACATGTCCAAAATCACTGCTCTAGAATTATATAGGGGCTACTGGCGACGCATTTCGCCTTGTTAATTCACAAAGAGAAAAACCCTTGAGAGGGTTCCTCAGTATTCAATTTCTGCATTATGCTGCGGGAATACTTTAAAACCCAGCCCTTCAACAAATGACAAACCCAGCCTTTTGGTGATCTTCAACAAATGACAGTGCACAATGACCAACTTTCTTTACCAATCCATCAATCGTCATAAACATGTACTTTTTGAGCCACCTTCGTGATCTAGACGCTAGAAGTAGGAAGGAAGAAACTAGTAGATACTCATTGATAGGGAAAGATTACTTGAGCATCCCAGGGGTGTGGACACCCGTGTTTAACCAAGGACAGTAGGCTCCTTGAGATACAGGAAAGATAACTTGTGTTCTTTGAGGGTGTAAGTCTCCAACTTACCCATAAGAAAAAAAAATCTCTGATTGAAGTAAAACGATGGCTCTCGTACCAAAAATTCTAATTGAATCGAAGACTTTTGCACCTACGATTGTTTGTCATTTGCTGCTCGGGGACGATAGCCAAGCAAAAATCAAAAAAAGAATCGTTTCTATTTGGCAGAATGTAAAAGAATCGAAGGTGATTAAAGGGATAACATCATTTGCCATAGTTAATATCGAATTATTTTTCGGTTCAAAATTTCTTAAATATCTTTTTGCTGCATTCATTCCCCACAAGCATCATACAATGGATATAAAATAGAAATACATCTCAAAGCTTTTGAACGAATCATGACGAGGCAAATGCAATTTTATAAGGTTCCAATTTAAGAAATCAAGTATAAGCCAAACATAAATTGTTTGAATTAGATATTATGTTTGAGATATCTCTGAATAAAAACATAACTTTTATTTCGATAGAGAACAATAAATATTTCTTACTTTCTTTTTTTTATTTCTGAAAACTTTAAACAATATACAGCTGACAAGAGAATTTCTCTTTTTTACCGTTTAATTTTGGGAAAAAAATATATATCTTAAGGCTCGTATTTTTTTCTCCATTTATCATCTATCTTTCTTTACATGTTTTTTTTTATCCTTTCGTATTAAGAGTGGCCACAGAAGCCTAGTGGTGATGGTCGCAAGCGTGGTCGGCATTGTTTACGTCAAGGTATGGGTTCGTGTCTTACCACAAGTGATCCATTGTGTAAAAGGGCTAATGCATATTAATTCTGTCGTGGCTCCAAGTCCTCATGTTGGCATAATTTGGAAGTTAGCAGAGTGCGGCGCCACCTCAAGTGTCCTCTTTATCGCTCGACGATGGTTAAAAATGACGAAGTGTGGAGAAGAAACGAGTGACGAGAATATTCCCACGTAATGCGTCCGTTATGGAACAATCAGTCAACCGTTCATATTTGGATTTATCGATTGCTTATGGATGTGATTATATTATATAAAACTTACAATTTAACCAGAATAATAAATAAAATACATTTAAAATTATTTCATATAACATTTTAATTTTATTTTAAAAGTAATATCAAAGAAATCTCGCAACCATATGAAGAATATTTTATTCAAAAACATATTCTCTGAATACTTTCAGAACATTCCGCGACGAAAATCTTCACTGGCTCTAATTCCTTTGTTTTGTTCCCAAAATATATTTTTCTAAGACATTTTCAAATATTCTCAGCATTCCTTCTAGTCTTTTTTTTTTAATATTCAGAAATTCCTGAATATGTATTGATGATTAAAAAAGATCAAGTCAAGGTTTTTTGAAAAAATACTCTTTCGAAATAAGTATTGGATTTATTCCACTGCATATATCTCGCATATTCTATTGAGCAAAAGATAAATATAAGCTGTTAAAATGCGAAGTGCCCTCATTACGTCAGCAGTGACGTCAGAAGATTCACGAGAATGTTTAAATAACCTTTTATTGAATCGCTTGCAGGGAATTGAAAAAGTATTCGTAGTCAATAGTTTAATACATTTTCAGGTTGGTTCTTAAGGCAATGCAAGAGTTTGTTTCTGAAATCAGTCGCTACATCATTTTACAAATTTTTCTCACTTTATTTTATCATAACAATGGGGTAGATGTCATTAATAATTAGACGATGAAAAAAATATCGGTGAATAAGTGCTTTTAAACCAAAAATAAATTTCTCCGATGGCGTGGATCAGTTTCAAGTTCTGTAGTGTTAAAAAGGTCCTCGAGCTTTATTCATAAAAAAATACTTGCATGTAGATGCAACAACTCCTGCAAAGTAATCACCTCGGACAGCCACGCAATTTTCCCTGGGAATCTACCACTGAAAGAATCAGATCCTTTTAAGATGGCGCGAACGCTTTTGGTGACGGTCCTCGTGTTTATCTATCTTTAGTTTATCATGTTTAGCAAGGAAGACATTTCAAGCTTCCACACCATTTCATATGAGAAATTGGAACCTCGACAGATTTAAAGTGCATCAGCCCCGCTATATGGTGGTTCTTTAGTGGCATCAGGACTTGAAACCATAATTTAACTAAGAATGCCGGCCATGAGCTCGCGATCATGACCAATGGACCAGAAAGAGGGGCGGGGAGTGATGATTTATTTACTTTGCGCCAATAAACAACATGAGGGCAATCGGCAACAAATGTTCAATTCTGATTCATGGTCAAATGAGGAAAACGGCACCTAATCTGGATGAGCCTCCACTCTCCTAACTTCCACACCAATGCAACGTGATGAATTTGAGCAGATTCAACGTGCATCAACCTCACTACATGACGGGACTTAGATAGAACACGTGGCTGGATCGAACCGTTACTGGCCATGAGTACACAATTACACCATTGGAGCCAATTGATATCAATCAAAACGTTTATGCCGCAGACGAAATAAGAGTACCCTTAAATGAATAATTTTACGATTACACAAACTAGAATAACTCAATCTTTTTAGAAGAGCATTGAACTTTCCTTATTCTTAGAAGTTAGACATTATTTTGTCTAGACATCTTTCTTCCTGCTCATTTACAATTCACTCTTAGGTGCGACGCTAGCAGAGCCCCTATTTTGAACAAAGTGTTAACTAAGATTTATTGTATTGAAAAAGGACATGAAAGAATCTATGTTCTGAAAACCACGTAAGAGGAAATGAACAAGTGCACTCGTCTTAAAAACCCCATTAAATTTGATTAAACGTTTTGAAATTTTTTATTTATGGTTACGTATAAACTACGTTGATATTTTAATCGATAAGCAGAAAAATATGAAACCTTAAAAACATGAGTTTTATTTCAATCAATATTAAATCTTCAACTTTAAAAGGATTTTTTTAGAAACAAAGCATTTTGGTTGGTATATTCTTTTTGTCTTCACAACAACAAACTCAATATGAAAAGTTAGCGGACTTCAAACACATTCTCACGCAGGAAACCCGCTTAAGCACATCATTATTTTATGTTGGCAAAAATATATTAACATAAGATAGAGGCTCAAAAAATACCCGTGTTTATAATGGGAATCGGGTATTCACTGTAGTATTATTTGTTCGACTGTTCTTTTCCCCCTTTCCCTTTTTCTAAGAAGTCCATGAATAGGACGCCCTTCGCATCCCAAACAATCCTCCGACTCAACTATCCCGACCGCTTTTTTTGGAACCATTTCACTGAAAGCAACCCATTGACCTGCCCAGCAACACTGGACGTCAAAAACAGATACACAATAAATGATCATCATATGTGTTTACAAAGTGATAATTTCACTATTTAAAATTACTCACAATTTCTAATCTTACTCTTACAGTTCTCAAAACAATTGAGCTCAGGAGATACAGTGCAATTAATTTATGTTTAGAAAATAGAGAAAAAAATATTTTTTCTGTCGATGTAGGTAGGTATAAGTATTCTATATTTAGAGCTCTTAAAAATAAAAAAAATTATGCAGGACAGCCATTTTAATTCTTAAATGTAAGTAACACGAGCGAATCAACCAATATGAGGCTTTTATTGGAGATTTCACCATCAAGAGTTTTTCTGTATTGATTTTGTACAATTTTCATTCCATTTTTTCAACAAAAAATTAGCGTGTAATTTTTCTAGATGTTCTGATCTAATGAATGCATAAATTATTACATTCAATCACATTATTTACCGATCACTTTGAAAAAGGATCATTTGCTCTTTTACAAATTTTACAGGAGAAACAAAAAATGTATGTTGTATTTCCATATTTCCAGAAAACTCAAATCGGTACTTTTCTATCATTAAAGAGGAAAACGCATAATATAAAAATGCGAACATAATTATTTATGGACCAACAGGATACCCAAGATAAATATTTTCTTAATCGAAGATGACCCGTTTTCAAAATGAACCTGGGTTTGTGAAAGATCAAGTCAACTTTGGACATGTATTTCTACGAAATCCATGTAAAAAAAAAAAAATATATCGGTGCAAAAATTATTGAATTTGTTTGTAATAGGCAAGATAAGAGAGGGAGAAAGCTACAGTTCCTCTGGCACTTCGTCCGTCACAGCTCAGGGCTACGCATTTGTTATTGCAGAAGTCTTTGTAATTAGCTTTGTAAGTGAAGAGTTTGAGGAGTTTCCTGCATTTGATTACAGGAGTTCAAGAAAGGCGAATGCATGGTGGAGCCACGTTCTAGGAGGTGACGCATTTGAAAATAAATGATAAAATGAGATCCATTTAGGAGTGCTTTAACGGGTGAAATGTGTTCCATTTTCACGAAGAATAAATGAATCTACTCTAAAAAACTGCAAAACCACCAAAAAGTAAATTTGTGTAAAAATGAAAATGATTCCTTTTCAGAATGAACGATTCAATAGAAGTAGGAGGAAATGTCATGGGCGGGAATCATGACGTAGGAGGAATTCATGGGTAGGAATCATGACGTATAAAGAAGTAGGAGGAAACTGTGAACATTCCTCTTCCGTATTTTGTTTGTAATGTCTAAGAGATGTCCTTTATCCGATTCGCTAAGAGAAGGAGGATGGAGGGAATTTGGTTGCATTGAAATGGGGTCACGATCATGCATGAATGTGTCTCCAAGAGAAAGACCCTGAATTCAATTCGACTCCAAAAGTTCAGTATCTAGAATACCTGATCCAGGCCCCCCGCTGGTTTCAACACATGTGCTTTTCTGGCTCTCTGGGGACACTAATGTACATCATTTCATTTAAGATCATAGTGCGAAACAGGGGCGACTACGACGGTGCCCATAGATCTCAGACCCAGAGATGCCAGTATAAGAACTTGTGTGTGTGTTTTAATAGACGACTCAGAGGCTCCGTTAGAGAAGAGAACACCAGACAGAGGTGGATTTCTGTAATCTTCACGAACAAGGGCCGGTTTACTCTGGAGAGTGGTTTAGAAGGTGAGACAATCAAGAGAGAACACATCAATCTAACATTTTCGAAGCTAAAATTATAGATGAGATTGAATCATGGTGAGAGCTGAGAGATCTCTCTGGATAGTCATATTAACCTGCATATGCCCCATGGAGGAAATCTGATTCCTATGAAATATCGATACGAGATCCTTTCTCCATGTGTCACATCATGTGATATAGATGATGAATTCATCCTAATGGATGATAATGCCCGACCTCGCGGAGCTAGACATGTTAATGACTATCTTGAAGATCAAGATTTATAGCAATTGGCACGGCTTGCTGGATTTCCTATTCTTAATTCTCGAGAATTCTGTGACATAAGATTCCAACCAAACAACATCAGGTCACTGATAATATCATGTGTCATATGCCGAAATTTGACTGTATGTTAAGATGAACGATATTGTGATTGAGTTTAAATACAAATCAATATAATTTTAAGACATTAGACTGAAACGGAATTTTAACTGTATATTTTTTCAGTATAAGTGGGACATGTACATAATTCATAACAAATTCATCATGTTGATTCTATAAGTCCGATAAATGTTGCTAGAACGCAATGTGAGAGTGGTGCAAAAAGTACTTGAGTTAGGAATGGAAAGTGCAAATGGGGTAATTCACTTTGTAGTATTATTCATCTAGCTTTTTCCCTATTGCTAAACAGTCCTCGGGTATGAGCCCTTCGCATTCCAAACAATCGTTACCATGACTTTTCTAGTCGTCTTGTTTTCTTTGGAGCATATTCACCGGAAACAATCCATTATTTTGATTGTTGTTCGGTTTCAGGAACATATGATGGATCCAAGTTTTATCGATGTCTACAATTCGTCGAAAAATGACGACAGTTCAAAGCGAAATCAAAGAAAACTAATCTGTGAATAGTGCCACATTTATTTTGGCACCGTATAACAGATAGCAGCACACAATAGTTATACCAACTTCCCCTAGCAACGTTATTTGTCCTTAAAAACAGGTATTATCAAGTCTGAAACAGTTATTATTACTGATATAAAAGATATTTCCAATTTCGGTTCTGTTCTACAGTCACAAGCATCAGCAACATTGAACAAACCAGTTAATAAAATCCAGGCTACTCAAGCATTTATTGTTTCACAGTATCTTTCAATACTTAGTTTGTTTACACATTTATTTATTCTGACAAGCATCTCATTCTCATCATATGTTAGTTTGTGAATTACAGCATTGTTGATAACCGATTCACATTTTACAAGCCCATGATGAAAAATATTTCCATAAATCTCGAAAAGAAATGTTGGTTCAAAATGAATCAATCAAAAGCAAGAACTGATGATTTTGAATGAACTGCAAGAATGGAAATTTCTTGAATCTTTTGTTCAATCAAAATGAATACAAGAATTCCTGAATCTTTTGTTCGAAGAAATGGAGCCACTAATTGCGGGACGTGAGCGAATTAAGAACACACTGGAGATTAAGAAAGATAACGGGTCTTGTTACTTGCTCCAGATCGTTAACATGAATTCGCGCTCAAATTAGGCTTGTTTTAATTAGTTTTTAATGCATTCAACGACGTTAATGACGAAAATAGAGGCCGTATAAATCCTAAAACTACCTCAAGCGTGTTGTTAATGACGTCAGAGGAAATCGTCTATGAGAATAAGTAAAACTTATAAGCTTCTCACAGATTAAAATTAATGAATAATTTATGCGCAAACGGGTCGTAAAATTCGGATTACGTCTACAAGAAATATATCATAGCTTGACGTAAATTTAAGGCACCTTTTGAAGAATTTGATGAACCGAGTTCTATGGAAGATGTGAGTAATCCTACATAAAACATAAATAATAAATTGTTTCCACATAAAGCAAAATTTAGGTATGAATTTTATAGACGATCCCTCCATCTAAATCAAAAATATCACGCTTAATTCCTTAGTAAATTCATGAATAACTGTTCTCAAGAAGAAAAAAAGCCCAGGTTTAAATTTTATTTCGCACAAGCTGACATATCCAAATCAACGTTGGAGTATTTCCTAAAAACATGCAATTTCAGTGATATAATTTATTACTAATATTAGTCACTACTAATTTAGTTATAATCTTACTTATATTAATAATTCAACTAAATCAATTATAAATACGTTAAATTGGCATGCACAAAATGAGAACCTTATAACACATGCATGCAGTAAACTCAAATATTGAACTAAATTTTAATTTATTTATAATCTTAAACTTTATTCACTAATGAAAACATTTACTAGACATAGATGTTCTATCAGAGAATAATGTTCCGTAGATAATTTTTAACGTAAAATCTTGCATGAAATGAAAAAGTAATTCATTAAATATTGACAGCAATTTTCACTTCAATATTAAAAGTACAGAATTAAATTTAAAAAGATATAGAACAAAAATATTGGCCTCACCAAAATATTTTAAAATTCTGATTCATTTGACCTTATATTGACCTTGTATACCTTGTATTTCTTGAATTACAAATTATACTAAATTAAAGTAATATATCTAATGAAATTGATAAAATAAATACGCTTACTATCTTTACTGAATTTAAAAAAAAGAGACATTTTTCATTGTTATAATATATTCTTTAAAGATTAAAATATAATTGCTGGTGAAAGTAGAATGACACAGACACACATGAAATTTTTGCTTTAGATATTAGCTTAAAAAATCTCAGATTGTATGTTTGTAGAACACACATTTTAACCACACTTTTGTCAATATCACTTTATAAAAACATTGGAAAGAACCATATAGTCAAAGAAATAAATAACCATAATTATTTAAAAAAGGTGTAATTAGTGTAAATGGTTAAAGCAAAAAATGTGGAACATTATTCTCAGATACTAATCATGAATTTTAAACGTGTTTTATTAATCCCATACTGATTTTCGAGTTAAAAAATCTTAAAGTAGAGTATAATAAAACATTTATGTAATTATTAATTGAAATTCTTTATCTGATAAAATATTCCGTATTCACAATTGAATCAAAATGAAATATATTCTAAGCTACTCGCCTGCCAGTACTTTGTTCGTTATTTAAAAGCTTTTTTTTTCTTTAAATATAAATTGTACCAATTTTCACTTAAAATCAATTGAATCCTTAAGGCTCACAAACAATTTAGGCATAATGCTGTTTATAAAGACAGTTAAGAGGTTAAGGAGAAATTAGAACAAAACAGAATGAACATTTCAACGTATAGCCATTCTATTTTATTCAAGTGTCTCGTTAACCTATTTAGCTCTTAATTATAGCCTAGAGAGTTCATTAGGAAATTATAACTTAACTGTCTTTTTGTTAGAAGACTCGCATAAAAAGAAATTAGTTTCGTGAAATGTAAAATTAATAACCACATATTTTCCGAATTCGTCTCTCTTGAAACTTATCTCAATTTTTACCTTGTGATTGGTGGAATGTGCGAAATAATCGAGACATAATGTATCAGATGACGTGATCTTTTGAAATTGCTGGAAGAAAACTCATCTTTTAGTATGTTTTTTTAGTTGTCAATTTTTTTTAACTTGTAAATTTTGTATTATGAAAAAAGAATTGTTTCCCAGTAAGAATTAGTTGCTATTTTTGATTTATTAGTAAAGAAAAAAGAATCAAAGGCTGAGACCACAATGACGATTCTAATGGCAACTTACTCTATGCCAAAATCGCAGTTATGGAAGCTTCTTAGAATTCAGACTGCTTCACCTAATGATCTACATTAATATGCAGTGATTTGCATTGGCTTGAATTGATAAAGAATTGTCATCTATTTGAAAACCAACACGAGTAACACTCCTACAGAGCTCATGGGCAACTGAAAAGTGAGAATTCGACAATAGGTTAATTCTCCATAGAAGCTCTATAATAATTGTGAAATTTCCGCAAAGTACAATTCCATACCGGAAATTTTCTAAGCTCGGGTCGACAATGCTTAATCTGGCTGTTGTAGTCGTACTTTCCTTGTCAAGCTATATTTGCAATACCTTGAGTCTACGGTTCATTGTGTTTACTCTTCTCTCGCGCAAATTGCCCTTTAACTAATCTCTTGTTGCGGTATTTTGTATATGAGAGAACCATGACTTACGTAAATGAATATTTCTGTAGAAGAAATATAGTAAAAGTGGAATAAAGCGTGATGAATAGAATCATTATTACGGATCAAGCAACTGTAAGGCCATTTTTCAAAGCATGTTTACTATTACTAAAATTCCACTTGAATCGGATCCAGGTAATCCAAGCCTGCTATTCATAGTTATTAAGAAAAGTAGGATCCTTCTTACAATATTTGTTCTAAGACACAGTTCAGTAAATGTACCACAATATGAATTGATTTTGTTGTAACATATTCTATGTCTAAATAAACAATTTTAAGATATTCGGCTTATTATTATTGCGTAGCTGTGTTTATGAATATCACTAACGGAGGCAATCCATTTCAGCTTCTATATGGCACTGAATAAGTGTATTTGGATTTTATCAGTGTATACACTGGAGGGCAAAATTTAATAAACAAGTGGAGTTTTTTTTGCCATAACTCCACAATGCATATAGTATGGAATCAAACAAAAAAAGGCTTTATTGAATTCATAGTATCGTTTCACATGATGGTAGAATAATAAGTAGATGTTCTTTAGTATGGAATATGCTCTCCCCTTACTGCAATGGTTGCTTCGTACAGTCTCTCCAAACTCTTCACAAGATTGTCCAACAGTTCTTTAGGTGAGAATGTCCATTCCTCAATCAGTACCTGTTTTAGTTGTTGGATATTACCCGGAGGATATAATAAAGCCGCAAGGCGTCTCCCCAAGGCATTCCACACATGTTCTATGGGATTCAAATCAGGGGAGAACACCTGCCAATCCATTCGAGTGATATCTTCATTTTTCTGTAGCTGCTGAACATCACTAGTCCGATATGGCCATGCATTGTCATCCATAAAAACAAAGTCTGGTCCAATAGCACCTCGGAACAGACGCACATGGGGAAGTATCACTTCCTTACAATAGCGATCTCTGGTTACAGAACCTTTGACGAAAACGTGGACTTCAGCCCGCTTGTTCAGCATAATGCCTCCCCAGACGAAAACCTCAGGACCACCGTAACGGTCTCTTTCCGTGATGTTACTGGGATGAAACCGTGTCCCGATCTCTCTCCAAATCAACTGGCGTTGAAAATCGTTTGTGGCACTGAAACGACTCACAACCGTAAGGAGGACACGACTCCATTGATGAGATGTCCAGTTTTTATGCCCCTTACACTACTCTAAATGGTGCCGTCGACAGTTAACTTTCAAAGGGATGCAGCGTTCAGGACGGCGGACAAATAGGCTACCTTTTTGAAGACGTCTGGCCACAATAAACCGTGACACTTGTCGTCCTGTTGCTGTATACAGTTGATGAGCAATGGTGCTTGCTGACTGGTATCAGGCTCTTTTCACCTGCAGGACGATATATCAGTCAACCATTGCAGTTGGGTTTTACGTTAGCCACCACCAACCTTTCTAACAGCTGTACCTATGGTTTGGAAGACTTTCCAAGTGCGCGAAACGACGCTTTTGTTGATTCCGAATTCTTCAGATACACTGGTCAAACTACACCCTCCTCCAGCTTTCCGATCATTCTTCCACTTGTGAAGTCGTCCAGGTGAGATCTTCTAGGCTTATGTCATGAAAGAACTCGCTTGCACTTGCAACAAATATTTTTAATTGCTCCTCCGTTCTTCCTTTTATTGTAGTCTTGTGCTGCGCGCACGACCGCACTCGTTTTGTGTAAATCCACGTCGTCAATGATGTTTTGTTCCTGACATTTGCATACGCATCACCTTCTTTCTGAATTGCGTGTTCATTTTATTGATCGCAATAATCCTTTTTCTGAAATTCCATAGCTATCTTCTTAAGATATACATTGTTGCTTTACACACAAATGTGTATAAACGTCATGAAATCGTACATTTTACAATTCATTTCTGATTCAAGCAATCTGTTTATTGATAAGATTGTTCCATATTTTGTCTTCTAATGCTGAAGGGAATTTTAATTTACATGTTAAGTAGAAAATAAGCGAATAAATACCAATAAGTATGTTACAGTTATGCACATAATATACCGATAAAAACAATGTAGATTTATCGAAAAAATTTAAGTAAAAAAAAAAAACAGCAATTTTAACAGCGAAACAGGTAATTCCTAATATCCTAACCGGTACAACTCCTAGCCATGTTCTTCAGCATCAAGCGAAGAGAGTTTTGATACATTGCAATTGGGCATTTCGCTGCACGAATATAAGGAGCAGGGCATTTTTTCAAGAAAGAGAGAGAGAGGAACTAAAGCGGAATCCTATCGCACTTTTTCCTTCAACTAATCTTTGAGGATTTTAACATGATGTTGTTTTGATTGAGAACTCGTCCAATGAATGGAACATGACTTGTATAGATTAGAATAGAAATACAAGGATGTTGTGAATTGGATTGAAGACAATTTTAGGAGAGTTATTGGTAGAGAGAGTGAGAGGAAATTGTCAACGAAAACTTCAGAACAATGCGCACGCTAAGTTAAGAGAAGTCAAAGATAGAGAAGATATACAAATGGCCAGTGAGTCGTGCCTTCATTTAAAGTTGTACTAAGGACTCGGACCCGATAGAACTAAGACAGTTAAGTACCTAGTTATTATATAAATCGTTAGAAGCTCGCGTGGGTAGAGATTAACTATCCTTAGGGATTAACTATCTTAAATGTGTCCTTTATTATTGTTTTAAAAACTATACGGTTATATATACACAATATAACGATGGAAGTCTACATCATAATAAAAAAAAATTGCAAGAAAAGAAAATGTGTTTGCTCAATTTATTTTTCAACGCTACTATTTAAAAACTAATTAGAATCTTATAACCAACAAAAGATAATAATGTTTTATTGAACGATACAGTGTGAAACATATATCTCTGTGAAGGCGCACTCTGCAGAACTTACACACATCTCACTGGGAAGTGTTTTCGCAGAACCTTTGCTTCCCCATTTCTTTGCCACCATTTTCTCCAACCCATGTTTTCTCATATACGTAGACAATCTTTTCCTGGAGGATCCTATTTTGATGGCTGTTTCGTAGTTTTTTTTTTTTTTTTTTTTTCTATCTAAGATCTAGAATATTTTCTGGGGGTTTCAAATATTTTATCTGTGACCAAATACAGGGCTGCTTCATAGAGAAACGTTTGAACTATACACAACAAATGCATTAAACAAAGCACAAATTACGAGGTACATTGTAACTATTTTGTTCCATTGAGTGGTTTCATGTAAAATAGGATAGAACGACAAGTACTATTCAGCACAATCTATGCATTTCCTGTATTTGTTATAATCGATCAATGTGTTGGATTCTAAATTTTCATTCATATAAAAACGGAATTTTACGTGACTCTCGCTCAAGCAATAATTTTCAAAAAAATATAATTTTACGTGATCTGTAAGCAATGTGTTAATAATCCCTCCCCTCGTTATCCTCTTCGATGGAATAGAATATCTTCTGTTTGTCTTCAATTAAAGTCTTTCTAAAGCAATATGAGAAATATTGGCGATGATTCTTTCGGTTTTGTAAGACTTGATATCACCCACGCTATTTGAGTAATTTGGAACAAGTTCATTTATACTTTCGACTACCACTGTTAGAAGTGTATGCTAGGGAGGCAAAGAAAGTATTGCAAGAAAATGTATGATGCCGAAAAGTGATTAATATATTACGTAGAAAGGAAATTTAAAGCTCCCCATGAATAGTAAAAATCGGAAGATATATAAAATAGTTGTGGCTACAAAGGCAGCAGTCTCATACTAAAGCCCTTAGTAATAAATCCTTTGTTCTTCAATGCCTCATGAATCTAAAAAACACATTACAGGCAGCTCATCAAGCACAATCTTGAAGCGTTCTTCATGAACATAAGTTATATAATTATACAAGCCCTCTTAACAAGCCTTTTGGGAATTACTGGCGTTGTCTGACAATTCAAGTCAACTGGCGAGTTATGTAAATTACTCAAATATACTGCAAAAAGATAAATGATGAGAAGGAGGGAAGATTAAAGCAGATGTAAAGGAGTTGTTACAGACAGGACCTTATACTGTAGATGGATTCAATCCTGACTGGGAGCCACCTAGACCAGTGGTCAGTTAAGCAAAATATTTTGTTGAAGACACGTGGGCTCCATAGTCATAACTTTTCCATCGCTGTGGGAGCATTCTAAGGACATAAATAAAATTCAGTTTCTTCAAATAATTGTACATTGAACGGCTCAGAATCTAAGCAACGAATCTGAGCTGCCTCAAGACTGATATGAATTAAATTAATAATCTTGTGAGAGATACAAACATAAAAGTTGCACAGCTTACAGAATTCGATATTTCAACGAAGACCGAAATTGGAATTTTTCCGACATAGTATTGTCGCATGAAACGCCAGACAAGTTTTTGATAGCACTGATAAACTGTTTGCTTTAACGAAAAAGCATGAAATCCAACCAATAATTCTGATTAATATAGAATCTGATACATGAAAATAAATAAAAGAGATCGATAAAATTCGTGAGGGAAATTCTGATAGAAATATTTAGCGTCTCCATGAGACGCGTAATAAAAAATTAATCACTTAAAAAATCAGCACCTGCTCAGTCCGCAGAAGGTGTAAATACTTTATTAGGTTAATAGCCTTTCATATGAAGCTAAAACCGAAACATTGGTATAATGATGATTCATAGCCACTTGATTATCATTTTTCTTCACATGACAGAAGAACATTTAATCAAGATAGAAAACTGACGTAAAGAAAGTTATTAACTATGCTGATACAGATATAGCCAGATAATTATTTCACAGGGAATCCCATATAAATTCAAAATAATTAATATAATAATTATTTTTAATAACACTAATCACTAATATTAATCGTGATTTCTTTGTTGCGCTAGTAAGTCTTACACATCTGTTTGAGCATGCGCAGTACACCCCCGCTCTGTGACCCAGCAGAGTTCTTGCTTTTCAGATTAAGTTTGTATCTCGAAGGAAGAGGATGTGCTCTCAGTAACGGGAATGTTTTTCTCAAAAAGTGTGAATTACAGCGAGATCTATTCCCCTATCGCATTTACTGCAATCTACATGTACAGATGTTTATATTTTCTTTTAATGTGCTTTCTGAATAAACAATGAAAAGACAACTCATCCGTCACTTTGAGAAACTCTTCACACAGTTCAACTAACACATACCAAACAATATTAATTAATTACACAAAAAAAGAATCCCGTTCATTTTAATATACAGTTCGGATAGGTAATAACTTAATTAAATAAAATATCAATAAATTATTGTTTACTATTAAAGTCGTAATACATTGTCTTCGTTGTGTTTAAGAGACATGGTAACGCAATTATAAACAGTCAAAAAAATTTGACAAGTTTATTCAGACATTCAATAAGCAATCTAAAACAAATTACTAATGTGGAGTGGTTAACTAATATCGCATCCTTAACCAAATATTGTAAATGAAGAGTTCTGTTATCTTGAAACTCTAAACAGACGACCTCACGTAACTGGATCCGACTCACAGATACTTCTAGTGACGGAATCCGAGATTCACTCTTATTATATATCATGGCCGTGGTTTCAGACTCGTGACCGGCGGTTTTCGTTGAGTCGCAGGTTCGCGCCTTGGCCACTAAAGACCCGCCGGGTCTGATGCACGTTAAATATGTCGCGGCCAAAAGTCCTCCGTTGGTGTGGTGTGGAAGTTAGGAGAGGGGATCCAGCTCAGATGTCATCCTCGTCACTCGACCGAGTTTCAAAATCAGGATATCCGTCGCCAATAGCCCTCGTGTTGTTTCTAGTGCGACGTTAATAAAACCAAACCATACTTAGTATATCGCCTCACAGTTGTTGGGTTTCTGTAAATCTCTCTAATTTCTTTATTTCGTTTCATCTATTTACCGCACTTCTTATATGGTGAATCTGTTACACATGGAAAGGCTCTCATATCGTAGTTAAGTAGCCCCAGAAGTTTATTAAAGAGAAATACGAGTGAGCACCCCTTACAACATAAACCAACAAAACCGTAGATAGAATCAAACAGATTTGTGAAGCACTTATATGATGTCTTGATCTGAATGAAAACTTAGAAAATTATACATGATTCAAGACCAGTAATCGGAATCAATAGCATATTGTCTAACCCCTGCACCGCCGTAGAGACTAATTTTAAAAGCTCGAAAAACAAACCCTAGTGGAAAGTATACAGGCGATAAAAGAAGCGATTGAACTCATAAAAGAACTTAAATATAGATATTCATAGATACTCATAGAAGAACTTAGATATTCATGGAGAAGTCTCTCCTGTGAAGAATGAATATTATCCTGCAACCATGAATATACAATTCACCGCAGACTCATAAATGTTGACTCGTCAACATTTCAATTTCGTCAAAGATTTAATAGTTCGTGTTGTGTTCCTCAAATAATGACAGAACTTTTCCTACTACATAAAATTATTGGAGAGAATACAAATGGGATATTCTTTTGTTTGTTGAACGTGACGACGACTGGAACACTGTCTGTACATTATAAAAGAATCACTTTATGGGAGGAGATTATCATTAATTTAAAATATCCGAGCCCAAACGAAGATAACGATCTCATAAATTCACGTTTAACTGCCAATAATATCCCTTTTTTCCATCGGCATCGATTGAGCATTATCTTTCATAGTTAGACATGGGGCAGACATAAAAAGGAAACAAGAATTGGAATTTAAAACCCGGAAGTAAAAACGATATGAATAACTCAAAGCATCACGAAGAAACGCTTCAGTGGGAATCGCTTTCATGAAAGTTAAGATGTCATACTGGCGAATGGAAAACATTTTTTTTTTTTCGTCTCAGTTTCAGATTAAAATAAATGGGTTTCATTTTTCTCTTCAATGAGACTTCGACGAACTCTTATGAATCTTGATGGAATTGATATCGATTTTAAGGAAACAAAGTGTTACAGATTTTGCTTGAAGAAATATTATAAAGTAATCATGTTTTGCATTAAAAAAACAAAAATTTCAGTACTTTATTATTTTGTTCAACGCCACCTACTATATATTAGTTTAAATGCTTTAGAAATATTTCTGTGTTTTAATTTTGTTGTTATGCGTACGAAGGATCGCTAGCGTATCTCGAGGGCGCATCGCTCGTGTTTACCCTATGGGAAAGAAAAAAAATCGCTAGGAAACCTCGTTGTCATGATTCCCTTGCTTACTTAAAGAAGAGGCGTCCCTGAGGGCCAATGGTAATACGAACTTGCTTTAGTAACACTATCAGTAATCAAGAACGAAAATTTTTTGAGCCTCTTTCGTGTAAAAAGTTTAATAAATGTTCCCGGATCCCCGTTTCTGAGCCTTTGGACCTTGGGAGCTAATTATTAGCTGGAGACCAGGTCGAGAGATTAGTCCAACACGGAAAACCCAGTAAATTTCTCAAGAAAACTTGGTACTTATTTATGAACCCAAAAGGGATGAAGGTCTTGAGTTGATCCATGACCCAAACCTAAACTTCTGGGAATTGAACCTCGGTTGGTAGTTCTCGCGGTCAGGTACACTAACAACTGCACCCTCTCGGACAGGCATTTACACATGCATGCTAGGTTAAAAATTAAAATTATTAAAAAATTTTAAACATCCTTTTGTATTTCGTTCTATTACGCGAATTGTACAGAAGTAAAATGAGTGGGTGGAGGAATTACCCTTAGTAATTTTCGCAATTATCAATGCCGTTAAACAATATTGGTATCAATATTAATGACTCGAAGGAAAATGTATCTTGCTGCTAAAGGATTAATTAATTAATTCGATTAACACAGTTAATCTACTTCTAAAAATTTCCTCATTATCGATGGTAACATTTACTTCTATTTGCAGATAATTGATCATAAAAAAAGCCCAAAATTCAAATTTTGCACAAAAAAACAAACGTAAAATTTCAAAAAAAAAAAAATTGTTTTAGAAAACAAGAAATAAGGGATGCGTTTCTTAACGATTCAAAATGTTTCAATTCAACGTTTTTCACAACTTTTTGCTCCAAAAGAAAAATACGCATTTTACCAATTCTAAACACACATATACACAAAAAGAGGGAGGAAATATTAATTATTAAATACATTTATGTGAAAATTGAATTGTGCTATATCTAACTTTTTTTTAAAATGTTTGATCTTCTTGTTGAGTGAAATCCTTAGATCCGAAATTTTCCGCAATTCCGTTTAAAACCTCAAGGCATTCCCAATAATTGATTTAGTTTCTCTTAGGGAGCTGCGAAGGAGGTATGTTTTGATTTATGAAAAAATATACACATGTAAGGGGATCTTGCATTTCCCCCTCTTCGGTTAATCTCTTATCACGTTAATTTAATTTGAGAACTTCGCTTTGTGAAGATACGTGATGTGTGTAAATCAGCGTTGCTTTATACGTATATAGAAGTATAGTGACTAAGGAATTGCCAGCTAGATAGACTGAAAGTATTAGATGATAGAAAAATAACTGGGGGGGGGGAAGACTAATTGGCGAGATGGATGTGCATAAAACATTGGTGCAAGTAGTTGTTCGGTGGTAATTCGGAACGAGTTTATGAGTGTTGATTCCAGAGTCGGAACCAGTTTTATTGTTATTCAGATAAGTAGAAATTTCTTCGGCTATAACTTTTGGCTGAGGACACGAATTAGGAACTGCTTTATATTCGCAACGAAGTATTCATTTGGATTATTTTTAAATAGAATAAATTTGATTTAAAGATTTACTTGACTGACTGTTTCTCTAGCGGTTATATATTGAGTCTCGATGGCTTAGAAATCAAGTAGCTAGACGGGGACGTCATTCAATTAGAGATATTTTTGTTACGAAACTTGAATTAAAAAAACATTCGATATGAAGATGATGAACTTAAAGAAGATGACGAATAAGAAAGGCAAAAAAAAAACTATGCGAGCAATGCAAACAGCTCTGGTCTTTTTTCCGGAAACTTTTTTTTTTTCACTTTGCTTTAAAGCAGTGAAACGGAGTTAAACTCATAAAAATCTCACTCCGTAAAAAAAAGCGTTGTGATGATTAAAAAATAAGATGGAGAAGGATTGAGCAAATAAAAACAATCAAAAGAAGCAGCGTAGAATTTGCAGGGGAATGCCAGAATGGAAATAAAATAAATCTTCATCCATAATTCATGGAAGTCGGATTTAAAACAGATATTTCCGTGACCGAATCTTCTGGATGCGACAGCGTTCGCATTCGAATTAAAAAATTTCCCTTAGTGCGATATGATACACTGGTTGAACACAACACGTAGAACTGGTTGAACTAAAACACTGTAGAGAATGGGGTGCGAGCAAAACTGCGGAAAAAATAATTACTTCTAGATCACGAAAGATACTTTTTCGTGATCAGACATATATTTTAACCGGAGATTCTTCCCTTTAATGTCTTTAATAGTTTATAGACAAATAAAAAATTATGCATAAATAGGTCGTAAAAAATAATCGCGGAAAATGAATTATTAAATACATGCGAGTACAAAATACTGTTTTCGATACTAGAAGTAAAATCATGTGCATTCTTTTCAGACAATTTTTTCTCCCGAAATTATTACGAACAATTATTCCGGAGGAAAGAATTTTTTTTGTTTTTTGCTACAGAAAAAACTGAATTTAATCCACTACAGCCCAATCATGGATTCCGCAAACATGCTACACGTCCTCATGCGTCGCAAAGGATTTTAAAATTCCGAAATAGGGGTGAGGAAGAGAGTTATTTGAGGGTATATTTTTTTTTTATTTAGAGTAAATTAATTGAAATTGAAAAACATATTACGAACAGGAAATCGAATAGGGCTCTCCGAAAATTTCACTTTGAGATATTCCATAAGAAAAGTGTAATATTCATTCACTGAATTTAAATAATTTTTATGGATTGTTTGCTTAAAGAAAGGTTTATTTATTTATTTTTTTTTTTGCTTTAGCGGCGAGAGCGACCCATTCTCACAAATGCAATAAAAAACAGGAAATACCTAATAACTGACTCGAAAGAAAATTATTTCCATAACAGTTGCTTAAAACACAACAAAGGCACACCCAAATAGGTTTTCTTCGTTCCCACAGAAGATGAGTAAATCACACCTGCTCCAAACTCATCAATGTCAACTGACCGTCTCCGAAGTGGTGATCCGGAATTCGAACACTGTATGGCAGTATATTCCAGCCTCTATCATTATTGATTGAATATAAACCCCATTGCAAAACTGCCTCAGAATCTACTTAAACAGTTCATATGACAACGATTAGTGATACAAACGGCGAGAGCGAATACGTCAAATAGACTCGTCATCTCAACAACAGACTGCCGATGCCTGCAATGGAAAATGTTCCAAAGGACACTAAATAAAACAAGGAATGTATATCAATTGTTGCACGAATGTAAAAACAGCCCTCTTTAAATATGGTTCAGAAAGTCCTTCAACAGCAAAAAGGACTTCCTACCCTACCCAGGGGGCCGTTTCCCACAACTTGCTTGCAACAACGAAAGGAATAGAAACACCTAGTAAATGGCATGGAAAGGAATTCCTTTCTAAAAAAAAAGTTGTCTAAGATACAGAATAGAGCACACCGGACAGGTTTTCTACAGACTCGCAGTAGAAAATCTTGTCGGTTGGGAATTCCTACCTAGCTCAGATGTCTAAGACACATAATAAGGCTCGTTGGATAGGGTTTTAGGGAATCAGAAATATTGCAGATCAAACTCACCAAAATCAACCAAACCATCGCTGACCGTCAACCGACCCATTTCAAAATATTTCGAAAGAGTAGACTTGATTTTAATTCGGCTTAAATAATGCATTTTACATCCAGTTTATTTTTTACAGAGTAATAAAATGTTCACAGACAAAACGAAGGACAAATATTGCACAAATTAGCAATATACATCTGAATTCTCGTTCAGATGTATATTGCTAATGACAACTGTTTGTTCATCAAAAAAGGAAAGACATCAGATAACTTCCGAAAGAAAAATATCATACAAAAAAAAAAAAACATTCCTCGCCAAAACACATGGAATATTCCCTCGAGCAATATTGAGAATTTTTTTTCGAACATAAATCAATAATTTTTCAATAAAAAATATACAATTGATGAAAAATGAGACAAAAAAATTATGTGACATGAAAAATGAAATGAAATATTTTTCGTTAACATTTTCCCGCTTCATCTATTACCTTTTCTTAACATGAACTCATTGAATACTTTTCACTTTTTTCGGAATACATCCCTGCGTTAATCCCCAGTTCAATTAAATTCTTTTTATTCTTCAATTCAAAAGAAGGCCGTCTACCATAAAATTGTAAAACGAATCAGAATAATCAATGTAATTTGAAATTATTACAGTTTTAAAAATGTGTTGATTTTTGTACACAGCTAAATAATTCATTTGTTTTAAATATAAATTACATTAAATTTTTATAACGCTTTAAGATATTTCGTTGTCAAAAACACCACATAAAAAGCTATTTTAACTATTTAGCCATAAAAGGAAATATTCAACATCTCAGCATGAATTAAACGACAAAGAAAAATTATAAACATTTTTAGCAATAAATAAAAAATGTTTCACTACAAGTGTATGAGGGAAAATATGCGATGATAATAACAACGAATAAGACATCTGTCAAATTTAATATACTTCACAATGAAATATAATTATTCATTAATCTTTTCAATGAAGCGCAGTATCTTTTTTCCCATCTTAAAAGAGCTTAGTCTGAATAACATAATATTAGCGCAGCCATTTTTGACATCTTTTTCCGTAGAAATAATCTTTTCCGTTTCATGAGAAATAGGGCGTCGGTTATTCACGATGACGTCATAGATCATTTACAGTACATATCCCACGTCCACGATTTTGAAGTAAATGAGCTGAATTACAGCCCTAGTTATATTCTAACGAATAAGTGAGTTATCCGAGGTATTAATAGCTAGGTTAGAAAGGCAATAAATTAGAATCCACGATATCTAATCTTAAGAGACAGCCGTAAATTTTATCTAAAGTTTATTGATCCATTGAATAGGCACGTAAACGATGCAATTTAGTCATATTAATTTCGCAATATTGTTCGTACAGATCTTTGTTAGAGATAATTAGAATTTTTAATGAAGGTGCAATAGCCCAAATAAATATGTTGCATATAAGGAAGCTCCTAATTAGTCACTGGTTCAAACAAAAATAAAACAACATAGCGATTGCTAACGAGAGTGAGACATTAAAATGTTTCAAATTTTCCATTTTTATGTTTTTAAGTGGGGATAAAGTATGCAAAAAATTAGGAGGCACTTTGCTGAAACCACAGATCTAAGATTATTATGATAATTTGACAAAAAGAATGTTAAAAATTTAATTTTAATATTTAAAACAAACTTGCCACGTCGTAAAGGAAAATATACGGTTTTTTTTTTTTTCCGAAGACATATTTTTTCGGATATCCTGGAACACTTTCCTCAAAGTGTTGATCGGGCCCTTAACAAAACAATGAACGTAAACTTTTTGTAGTAAACCCTTACAAATTTTAGGTATAGCGCAATATTTATTCAAAAAGTTTTTAAAAATTGAACAGTAAAATTTATAGTTTTTACAATTTTATTAAATTTAAATTTTGTAATTCTAATTATGTTCAGTATATAGAAGGCTTTATTACTCTGGCGAATTCTTAAAGTTACTTGTAGAATGCGAGATATACAAAAAATAAGCACACTATTAATAAAATAAAATACAGCTTTAGATTATTAATGACTTATATGTAATTATTCATGTTCATAAATGTGATTTTCTTTGTATGAACTCGTACAAAACTATAGAGACATTGAGACATCTCAATGCTAAAATATAACTTTTTTTGCTTTAAATATAAGAAAAGGGGGAGCTATTTAAATATAGTATAAAATGAGACAATTTTGTTTCACCGCTGAAGTTACCTTTTAACAACATTTCGAATTCTAAAAAAAAAAAAAAAAAAATTGTTATATAAAATTGACGCGTGTGCGTGCGTTAAGTTTTGGAGAGTTTACTTTCTGAAAAAATGTCCTACACTGACACGTTGATAACGTTGATTATTCATTTGTCTAAGGAACCAGTCATTTCTATTTCCTGTACTTTATAAGAAATCTTAAAAATAATACCAATATACAATTATGGTGGTGTCTGAAATATAAAGAATGTGTCAAAAAGAGTGTTAAAGGGGGAAATATTTCTTATCCGCATTTATATTAGTTCTACATTTCGTTAAAAATTCAAAATTCTCTAAACTGTTTTATTACATTTTCTTCCATTAAAACCTCTTAAAAATGTAAAATATTTAAGTCTCGTCTAAATCTATCCATCTCGACCTGGAATTAAAATTCTGCAGTTGTACAGCATATCAAGATCCAGAGATTTAAATTACGACGTTTCTCATCATCGGAAGAGAATGAGCATAAAAATTACTCAACAAAACCATTTAGCGATATTAAAGTTTCTCATCGGGATACTTCCGAAAGTAATTTTAAACATACGTTTTCTATCTCTCACATGCATCTACTCGCGAATGAAGAAAAATTTTGTAATCTCCTTTTAGTTTCAAGATTTTCAAGTTTAATATCATGACAAAAAATGTGTTGAGCGAAGAGAAAAATAAAAAAAATAAGATATATTCAAATGCTTACTTTCGCAAATTTAACACTTTTTTTTTTTGTTTCCGGAAGAACAAATCTCAGAGCAACGGTTACTTACCTAGAAAGAAAGAAAAATAACAATAATTTCACACAGTTATTATACTCAAAAGAATTTCTGCGACGCAAAGACAGACATAAGTGTTTACATAATGTCAGTTTTTAAAAGAACAAAACGTAGAAGTAGAGAAATTGCAATTAAAAACAGTTATTACACTCCGAAAGGGTAAAGGAGATATTGCGCTCGTGAGAATAATAATATTTTTGAAAAACTATGTGACCTCGAGGTACAGAATTTATGAATAAAAAGAATGACTTAAGTTTTAGAGTATCGCATGTTGAGTTTAATGCATAAATATTTTTTTTTATTTTTTCCCCTCTTAACAAGCTGACAATCTTAAAATATTTTATTAAAGTTTTAATAAAAATTCAAGATGACGGATAACAATTAATAAATGAAGTTTCTGCGTAAACGAGTAACGTTTTTAACGAGTAACGCTTTTAAAATTAGTAACACTTAACAGCAGAAGTGTTTTGCTTCAATTGAATTTAACTTTTGAATAATTATTCCACTGTTGCAAAACACTTTTAAAATAAAAGCATCGTTTTATAACTTAACTGTTTTAGGTAGTAAAATATTTACTGTTCGAAAAGTAATACTTTATATATTTCCCAATGTAACCTTATCCTCGTAAGAATCGAGAGTGCTCTTTTTTTTTTCTCTCTTTTTCAAAAATTTATCCAAAATTAAAATCTCACTATCCGAAATAGAAAAAAAAAATCCTGTAACGTTAGAACATGTTGTCAGGAAAGTGATGATGATACACATCTAAATATTCCACTGAGTCAAAGTGAATTAGATGAATGACTCTTGAATAATTCTGACACGAACTTGAAAGCCTTCAAATAACTTATTTCTCTTTCAGCGTACATGTTGGATTTAAAATACCCAAAATGCAAATTAGAAGATTAAAGTAATATTACACTTTCATTGTTATTTTTACGCGCATATCTGCGATATTTTATTTTTCCTATCGTACGTTTAAAGTTAGGCGGGGGCCAATTTTGCCGCTCCATCAGATTGTTCGTAGCATACCAGTATATAATATAAGAACTTACAAAAATCCCTCATTTTTATAAAGAGAGAGAGAGAGAGAGAGTGATCATTAAATTTAGAATTACTTTTCCCATAGACATGAGACATATAAATTTTAAAAAAATTCAAAAAGTGCTACTATTAGCGATTGATCATGTGCCTAAGTGTTTGGCGAACTAACGGATCCGTACATAAGTTGAAACAAAAAGTCTAGTACAGAAAAAAATTCAAAAATACCTCGGCTTACACACGGCAGTATACGGTTGTTATGTATAAAGAAATTTCTTTTTTTTTCTCATCGTCATTTAACAGTGTATAAATACAACTCTTTTACACGATGCAAGAAGTCTTCACTCCGCTGATTTATTTTAATACGAATTAAAGATCGCTGATCAGTCTTCCACAGCCCTTTTCTTCGCGATACGTGAATGGAGTTGCAGCCTACACGACATGTTCTAAGATAACCTATAAATTGAGTTGTTGAAGTGCTCACTTTTTGAAGGATTGTTCTTTGTGCTCTTCTGTCTAATGACTAAATCCAATCAACTGATTGAAATTTATATATTTTCATGACGTACGAGAATAAGTCAGTAAGTTGATTAAAAAAGCCCATAAAAAGAAGAGAAAACAAGACATTTATTTGAAAAGCACGTTTATTCATCTACATCATCGCCATTGACGCTGTTTTACAATTTCTCCTTTTATCAGTATATCAATACCTTCTGCAAAAAAATATTTCCGTCTCACCCAGTTTCGCACCTCACATTCAGCGTCACCCAGTATAACAATCCAATAATTCTAATATGAAATGATTACTTTCACGTATATCACTGCCTTTTTTATTCCATTGCCATCGTTACTTTACATTCCAAACATAAAAACTTCTCCCGAACTAAAACAATGCCAATTTTTGATAACAAAAAGGATAAAACAAATGATATGCTATAAAAAGGAAATTATTCATTGATGTATTAGAATTAATGAAACATATAAAATATTGAAGATAACAGAAACATTTTCTATTGTATTAAAATAAAAACAAATGATAAATTATTAATTTGGCTATATTTTAAGACAAATGTAATTACTGCTGCAGTAAAATGAAAATAAAATAAATCTTTACGTATCTATTATTAGCATAATACTCTAATATGAGATGATTACAATTCAAACCGAAACTCTATTGTTGGGTGGGAGAAACTACGTAAGATTAAATAAACGCATTTCGCCCTTTATTTTGAAAAATGACCAAAGACGACATTTTGTGATTGCACGAAAACAAAAGTGTCTTGGGTGGTCAAAAAATAGAAAAACACATTTTTCCTTTGAAAAATTGTTTCTACAGCTATCGTTTCAAGCTTTACTTCCAATCATTGGCTAAGTAATACAATTATTCTCTTATTCGTTGATTGTAAGCTGGCGAGATTACAAACTAAAATTAAATTTGAAGATTTACATTTTTAACAAACACCAATGCAAACTAATGCATTCGAATGAATCGAAACGCAAAACTTTTCCACTGATTTCGTGACACCCCTTTGTAATTATTTCCTTCTGAGTTTATTTATAGAATCATGCAGTCAAATGAAGAGAAATTTTTTTCTTCAGAACAACGAACTCTTAACATCTTCTATCCTCGGTCATTGCTCATAAAAGCCTCTGATTTAATATTCGGATCAAAATGAAGATGTTAATTCTTACCAACTCTATAAGGTTCGAGGCCTTAGATGAATTAAAATTCACAGTTCGAATCACTAACGCTTTGTAGATTCATCAGGAGTTACTCCAAGGCTCCTCACTCAAATCAGATTTTTTCCACTATTTCACTTAATAATTTCTGCTCATTATCTTTATCATGTACTAAACTACAAAAGCAGTACTAGACGCTTCACTGCTTATATATAAATTTGCTCATTTTTGTTCTCTACCTATCCATAAAATTAATCCAAGCTACATAAGTCGCGTTTCATTTACTGCTAAAAATTAGGAAATTAACGACATCATAAAAAAATTCCACGCCACCACACGATAACAGCATACGCCATTGTTCGTCGGAATCTTAGTTTTTCCTTTTCTGGTAAAAAGTGGTCGCAGAAGCCTAGTGATCAATCATGATAGAGAATTCTCGGCCGACGTTGTTTCCTCGGATCGTGGGTTCGAGTCTTGATGCCATCAAGACACACCTTGTTGTGGGGTTGTTGCACGTTAAATTTATCGAGGCTCAAGTCTACCCATGGGCGCGGTGTGGAAATTTAGATTGGGAGGTCCAGTTCAGGTGTCGTTCTCGTCACTGGACCAAGGTTCAAAATTATGAATTCCGTCGACAATACGTTGTCCGATAACAAGGACAGCATAAACATTTTTTTTCTATGGTTGTCTTACAGATTTCCGTACTGGCGATAACATTAATCATAAAGTCCAGTTGCTATCATTCCTTTTACTTGGATTAATAGGAAACGAAACAGCTATATTATCAAAGATTAGATGTAATTTTATTATTATATAATGTTTATTCTGTAATTTATCTGTATTTTTTTTTTCTTTTCTTAAATTTTGAATAATGAACCTTCAGTATCGCTTTGCAACTTTGCTTACTGAATCTTTGATACTTGATAAGTATGTGTTTTAATTTGTAATCATCATTTTTACTTTTCACAATTCATTACTATAAATTGACAAATTATTTTTCTTTCGAACCATACAATACTACGAACTAACACAATTTCTAATAGGAAAATTAATACTATAGCGACGTTTCTCGCTTGAAAGATCTGCCTATCACAAAATAAAAATTATAGTAAGACAACATAGTACCCTAAAAATGACAAAAAATTTTTTTTTTTCTTTTTTGGTGATCCATCCAGTTGAAAAGTTTGGATGTGGATTCTAAGATCTGATATTTATTTTTTTAAGATATTTAAAGTTTTCTGAGTGATGTCAGTCGCAATATTTGGCATCATCGAGGGTGGTTGGTGTTGCTTTAATTTTGAAGTATTTTTCCATTTTTAAAATTAATTAATTAAAAATACTTTTGAATAAATCACTCCTTAGGTGAAATGGTTATTAATTTCAATTTTCACTCCTAAGATCATTTCTATTTGTTTAGTTTTTCCGTTCTTTTGTGAGTTTACATTTTTATTATTCAACTAATATTGATTTGATTTTTTTAAAAAATATCACAGTTAATATTTTTAGAATTCTCAAATTTTTTTTCGGATTTGGCAACAAAAATCATCGTTAAAATTCAACGAAGAGTCAGATTTTTAATTCTTTCTTAACTTTTCTATCCAATAATAAAAGAAATATAAATCATAAAGAATAAATTTATAAAAATATTAAAAATTCAATATTCTGTAAAAGTTTTAAAACTTTAAACATATATATATTTTAAAATAATGGCTATCAAACCAAATTTTTTTCATACTCATTTTATTTATACAAACCGAAAAAGTACTACTGATTTATGGTTAGATTATTTTCGTTGCAGGAGCAAAAAGACGGCTATTTTGGACTTTGGTCAAATTAAGAGGACAACACCAAAGCTTATACTTTTCTCTCAAAAGTTTCACACAACGCCAACGGAGGGAATTCGAGCGGCGGTAGATTTAAAGAGAATCATCAGCTTCGCTATACAGCGGATATGAAATAGCTTCAGAACGGGAACGACTCGACGGAAACAGTGCCGTCCGAGTGTTCGCGACCAAGACCAGAAGCTACCGCGGCCACCAAATTACATCTGGATTGCCATATTAAAGTAATTAAGCTTTACAAATTTGTGCCAAATCCCAATAGATTGCAAACAAGAGAGTTCAGTTATCGATAGTTTCAGTGAATTGAAAAGAGAATGGAGCTTCACTTATGAATAGCAGAAATACTTAATTAAAATGAATTTGGTAGTTTGCTGTAATTTAAATAAAAGTTAAGCACCACAAGTTTTAAAAAATTTCAAAAATCACAATTTTCTTAACATTTTGAAACGATGACTTGCCAAACCCGACAGTTTTTCGTTATTATTTTAACAATCTGAAAAAATATTTAGTTATTTTTAATATTACTGTCTCCAAAAAAGTTTCTTTTTTAAATAGGGAGCTGTGTAGTCTTAAATCGGAAAAAAAAAAGTTTAGTTTTTGACTTACATAACTTTATAGGAACTTTAATAATCATTTCTGGAAACCAGCCAGTTAAGATATAATCATATCCTCAGCCTCTAAAGACCTTTTCAGAATGAAACATAAATGATCGTCTTCAGTAGTACGATTAATGTGGCGTTGATTCCAAGCTGTGAGAAGTGGATGGTATTCTTTCTCACGCAAGTGCAAGGAGTGATAGATGAGAACGTGAAAAATCGAGCAAAATATCTCACTAATCTGCTCTTCCCGTCTCGATTTATCACTGGAGGAAGAGATTAATCGCAGAAACAGGTGAAAGCTAGGGCACCCCACCACCAAACAGTGCAGAGGGCTCCCAAGAACAATGGTAAGCGAAATCGAACTGATACCGCGCTTGTTGATCGATGGTATTGAAAATAGATTGAATTTGCTCTATGGACTCGTTAGTTCATTCTCGAGCTGGAAATCAATTACAAGTCAACGAAGAAATATTTTATTCCCCAGAAGAAACTTTCCAGCTATATGGATGATTGGTTGAGGGTTTTTTTTTTTTTTTTTTGTTTTCGTTTCTTTTTTTATTTGTCATCGAAAAAGAGTTGTTGGCGTTACTTAGGCGCTCTCTTGCCTCGCTGGTTGGCATACTTTTTAATATTCAAATTTGCTATTAAATAAAACTAGTAAAATGTGATTTATGTTTATTGTCTGTATTGTTAGGATTGTTAATAATTAATTTAGAGGAGGGGTTTGGGGGGGAGAGGTTGAGATACACGTGAAGATAATTTATACTTGAACAAGTTTTGTTCGTACTTAAATGTAATAGTATACATTTAAACAAGAATTTAGATTACGTTATGTTTCTAATCTAAATTCTTCTTCGCGTTCGTTTAGATAGTACACCATTCTAAATGAAGAGAGCATATAACCTCTAAGAACAAAAATTTTTAAGAGATATAAAAATTAAAATCCTGCGAAAACTACAGTATGAATTGAAAAAAAAATCAGTAAATTATCAAAATGACCAAACAATAAAATTAAAAATACTATTCTAAATATAACGATACAAAATATAATGAAAAAGGACATAAGCTAAATGATGTATAAATCTCAAGAGAAAAGAAAAGAATTAACGAAAACAAAAATGGAGATCATGGAATTTAAATACTGTCCCATATTGTGGAATGGGACAAGTATGTTTAACCTATTTCATGGATTCAAGCATCTCTTCTTTAGAAATTACACTATCATTAATAATAAAAGAATAATCAAAATTTCAGAAACGAAAATAATTTAAATTAGAAAAAGGAGGGAAGTAAACAAATACATTAAAACCAAAGTAAATAATGATAAACTTAAAAATAATCCAGAATCAATAGTACAAAGTTAAAAACATTTTTTTTTAAAAACTAAGTTATAACTCTTGACTTAAGCAAAATTGTTATGCTCCTCTCCTTCCAATATGACGCAATATAATCTTGTTATAACCACCAATTTATTAATTAATTGATTGACAATACAAAATTAAAGAATTTACTAAAAATAATTTTCCAAATTTTTTTGTTAATTATTTAAAAACCTTTACCAAGTGATCTTTTCAAATTTAATAATGATTGAAATAAACAGAATTTCTTAAATCAATAGAACTCATAAAAGGAACTATTTTAATATTTTCTGAGAATATTCTAATAATCTGGTGACCAAAATAATAACTCCAATAATATTTTTAAGCAAAACCAAAATGTGTTAATAAATATTATAAAGAAAATTATCCCAAATATATATATATTCCCAGAAAACATATATATTCATAATACAAATACATATACACATGCGTACAATATTTTTTAGTTTATTACAACTTATTAAACTACTATTTCTGTTTTTAGAAATATTGTTAATTGTTAAAAGTATTATGATTAATAATATTTCTAAAAATAATTAAATTTATAAACAGCTGCTCTGGAAAGGTACATCATTAATATGAAATTTAAAACTGTCTCTTTTGTCATAAATACTGCAAGAAAATCTATTACCTAAAACTCTCAATTTATGTCTATATATTGCGTTTCTCATTTATAATTTTTGTTTGAATAAGATTTTAATATGCATGATAAAAATTTATTCATTAAAATTTATTCAGTTACAGAATGTGATGAACTTGTGCTCCATTGACAATTACCTGTTGAAAGCGCATTATAGCGTGTTCAATGGTTGCGGGAAACAATTCCAGGGATTCCAGAAACATGACGTATAATGCTTGCTTTCAACTTAGATTAAATCCCTATTTCTCCTCGATAAACACGGTCTTTTAGCAATACCCGCAACCAGAAATCAAAGAGATTTTAGTCGGGTGAATGAGAAGACCAGGCAACTGGAAAAGCTCTGTATATTATACAATTCTCACCAAAGTTATTACGAAGAAATTCTTTGACTTGGCGCCAAATGTGGGGAGTTGCTCTATCGTGCATGAAGACAGTGGTCTGAAAATATTGTCATTCCTGTAAAGCAGGAATGACCTGCTGTCGAAGAGACTTAGTTGTCACTCTACCGTGCACTCGTGAATGAGAACATTTTAGGACCTTGAGGAATGAGAATTTTAAAGAAAAATGGCCCGAGAATAAAATCAGCAGTAAATCTACACCTTGCAGTCACATAATCAGAATGCAGTGGTTGGTAGTGCAGGATATTAGGATGTGAAACACCCCAAATGCAACAATTTTAATCATTCATAGCTCCATCTGAAGAAAAGAGCGCCTCATTCGACCTTATAATTTTGCAAGATCATACGTTATCAACTTCCATTCTTGCCAAAAATTGGCAAGCAAAATCATAGCTTATTTGATGGTAATATAATGAAAAGGGATCTTAGTAGAAAGATGGTGCATATGCAAATATCAGCACTATGACATCAGAGGGGATGTCACAGCACGCAAACGCGTGGAATGTCCTCGCTCATTGCCAACGTAACTTAAAAAGAAGGAGGAAGAACACATTTCCAGACATTTCTGGAAGTGAAAGTGAAATTGTACGTTCATAATGGTTTCAAGAAATCATCAGGAAGCCTTTACATGTGGTAGAATGATCAGCAATCTTGAAGGGGTCGTAGTTTGACGAATGTTACACGAGAGTTTGAAATTGACTTAAGTTAGTTTTAAGAACTTGGAAACTTTTCCAAATGACAGGTACTGACAGGTACAGCGGAAGACAGGTTGGAAGTGGACGGCCGAGAATTACAATCACAAGTGTTGACCCGTTTATCGTTCTGCAGGCAAATAAAGACCGGAATCAGGTATGTGGCAACATTGCTCAGCAGTTGCGTATTGCAACCGGAAGATAGGTATCACGATTTTCTGCAGCCAGACATCTACATAAAGGCGGCCTATTGGTCCGTCATCCTGAATGCTGCTTATCATTAACAGCAGCGCAACGGCGACTCTATTTACAAGGTGTCTCTGGTGTCAAGAACACAAAAACTGGGCATCTCATCAATGAAGTCACGTTCTGTTTCCTCATTAGAGTCGTTTCAATCTGAGCAACGATTTTCAGCGCCAGTTGATATGGAGGGAGGGACGTGGTTTCATCCCATTAACATCAGATAAAGAGACTGTTGGGGTGGTTTTGGAGTGCTTGTGTGGTTAGGCATTACGTTGAATGGACGAACGAAGCTCCATAATTTCCCAATAATCGCTCACTTACTGGAGATCAATACTGCGATGAAATTATACTTCCCCTTGTGTGTCTGTTCCGAGGTGCCATCGGTTCAGACTTTATTTTTGTGGACGTCAGTGCAAGCCCGCATAGGACCTCTGCTATTAAGGAGCTTCGAAAAAGTGAGGATATCTGCAGAATGGATTGGCCAATATGTTCCTCTGATTTAGATCCCATCGAACATGTGTGGGATGCATTGAGGAGATGCTTGGTAGCAAGAACGTATCTTTCGGAGGACACCGGACAGATATTCCTTAAAGAGTTCTTACCTCAAGAAAGACTGGATAATTTGGTATTGAATTGAGCAGATGGTATTACGCAACCATTTCAGTTAGGGGAAGTCTATCTCCCTTACTAAGAGACTTTGTTTTGTTGTTCTTCCTCATGGCCAGACAATATTTTTTCTAATGCCATTCTGTCAATTAAGCCTTTGTCTGCTTTGTTCCATAATGCATACGTACAATTCATTTTTAGCCACAATGTTTTCATCAACCTTTAAGTGCTACATTGTGATGATTTCATGTCTTCCAGTTGTTGTTTTTTTTTCGGAATTAGGGCACAATCTGAAAAGTCGCTTAGATTTTGTACCCTACTCTCTCTCTCTCTCTCTCTCTCTGTATATATATCTGCTTGTCTTATAACGTATTGATTTTCAATTTGGAAGAAACGTATTTGCAGCCGTTCATGGTTAATTATTTGTTGAATTGATATTAATACTACATTCAGGGAGGCTTAAGAAATTTATTAGTTGTAAAAATTATTGTCCACGTCATCATGATTCATAAAAACGATGTATCATCAAAGGGGAACTGAACAAACACGCACTTACACGGCAAATATTATGAAATAGAAAGAACAAAAAGAGAGATTGTTGTTGGGAGCCGAAGGCTTTTATACTTCAGAAAAATAAATGAATTTTTTCCTAATTAACATTTAATGGAGGCCTGAAGACCTAACAGCAAATGAATTACACACGACACATACAATAAAGGGAAAATTAAAATAGGCTTAACGAGAGGAGTTCAAATTAATATTTTTTTTAAAAAGAAGATAAATGGAATTTATCACACACACATATATATATATATATATAAGATCCTTAGACGTTAAAGTTTTAGTAATTTAGATAAATGTAGTCATTATTAGACGCATTTTAATTGAAACGTTAAATGAAAAATTGAAGGGATTTTTGAACAATTTAGCAGCTTAGGTGTTATTGTACAAGCAGAGGAAAACATCGATGGATGTACAGTGAGTTACCCCTTTCCTAATACGGGTGTGTTTTGAGTTACCTTCGTACACATAATAACAGAATTAAAATGCAGAAAAATTTCAAAAGCATTTAAACTATTACATAGAATGTAGGTAGGGTTATACAAAATAATAAATAGCTGAAATTTTTTTTTTTTTTTTTTTTTTTTTTCACGTAATGTAACTTTAATTCCACGTGCGAAGATGTAGTTTATCTAAGTTGTCATATTTTTTGACCTCCTTTGATGTTTTCTCAATGTTTATGACGTATAAATATGAAAGACTCATCTAAAGTGAATAATGTCTTTTCCAATTAAATTTTGCATTTAGTTTTATAAATTTATAAATTGTTTACATTCCTAAAGCTGTGGTACATGAATAAAGTGGAGTGTTTTACTAGGAAAATCTTGTGATTTTTCTCTTAAGTGCTTTGGTTTCTATGTACACAACCCCCCCAACACACACACACACACAACACATATATATATATATATACATATAATATATGATAATGGTCAAGTTCGAGATTCACCCAGTATGGCGCTCGTAGTAAACCAGTAACAGGATCTTTCTAAGTACAACTGTTCTGAAACGTAGGGCCAAACCGTCGATCGAGACCATACAGGCCTTGGGATGCTCCAGCTCTAGAGCAGCGTTGTGTTTGTTTAAAACAGGAAACCCGATTTTCGTGTTCCTGCAATCTTCTATGGGCAAAACATACGGTGAACAATGATAATGTTCCCGGACCTTGTCCATCAAACGATTGTCCATTGGTGTGCTGAGTTTAAACTGGTCGCTACCGACACATGACGCGGTAGAACGCGTGGGTAGACCTAGCGGAAGCCGCAACCGGAAAAGTGGAGTGAAGTGACAAAATTTATAATGAAGAATAAAGTAAGCCCGGAGAATGTGAGATCAGTATGAAGTGTATTTACTATCCTTTAGTAGAAAATTAGCAGCATGAAAAGGTTTTTTTCCAGTACAAGTGCGCGGTGCTTTTCGATGGAACAAACAGCCGAGTCGATGATTAGAGCTGTTTATCCATATTTACTCCTGCAACAAAAGATTTCTTTGCGTGTTACGGCATCCGACTGCTGGACGAAACATGGATGATCACTACACTCAGTGAGTCTGAAGCGCGGCGACAGTCTGAGTGGCGCACAGCTGGCGAAGCAATCCAAGCGCAGCAGTCAGCGGCAAGTCGCCATGGACGTCAGTTTTGGGAGCTGGCGGTGATTTTCATTGACTGCACTCCTCGAAAAGTAAATCGATCAGCAGTATTATATACTTGAGCTCGTCTGGTGCGTTTAAGGAGAAATCGCAAAAAAAACGACCGCCAGTCTCGGACTATGTGATCCATGTTTATTATATTATATAAATTTATATTATATATATATACTGCTTACAATAATTATTATATATTGTAGCTATTTTCAGTTTTGTGAATATATAACTAAATTTAGAGGTTAATTAGAATACTTTTAACATCTAAAAATCATTGAATATACATATTCTTTTTTCAGATGATAATATTTTAAGTAGTCAATTATATATCTTTGATATGGTTTGACCATTTAATGATAACTTGCCGAGGGGGAATTGTTTGAATCCATAAAAATATGTTTTACTACCCTGTCTGTCAAACTCAAACACGGCAATTTAATGCCTTTCATTTCCAATACGAGTTTTCATTGTCTTCTTTTCTACTTTTTTTGATACATTGTACTATGTAATTAACATTTATTGAGCTAACTTTTATTAATATAATTTAATTTGTTCTTCATTATACATCATTTATATTTCATTCCCACAATATTATATAGTTAACCTCTCTGAATTGGTATCTTTTGAGTACGAATATTTTACAGTATTAGTTAGTTATGAGCAAGATAGTGAATCCTAAGACATATGGGAAAATAAATAATAATATAATTCTCATAGGCTCATGAAGGTTAAACTTAATAAGTTCAGAAACTACAAAATAAAAAGTACGAGATTAAATTAAATTTATTCGAAGTCTTAGTATATTGGATCAGAATTAAAATCTGACTTCTTTATTTAAACGAACAGTTTCATTAAGTAAGTTTTAATTTTTGAATTTATGGAAGATTCCGTTATCAATTAGATTTGTATAATTATATTACATCCTCTGCATCACATTTGCCTTCGTTTACATAACACAAGAAGAAACATAACTCTCAAAATTTTTTTTTTATAAAAAATGTCTAAGTAGTTTGATAACACTGGCTTAATGAAGATTGACGAAATGCTCTCGCGTTTAATCAGAAATGTTTATTAGAAAAGGACTACCAATCCACTGAAAGTTCCCATGACAATGTTTTAGCTGACGCATTTTTTCCCCACTTTAGTTCCTTACAAGATATAAATTAAGAGTTGAATCAAATAAGAAATCTTCTAGGAAGATAATAATCATGATCGAGAAGAAAAGTTTTGTAAAATATCAATATTTTACAAGAAGATATATTTGCGAAAAACACAGGCAACGTTTTGCTAATTAGAAAACTTCGCATCTTATTTGTTTTTCATAGAGACAGAGCAAATGATCAGATTGCAATGTCTTACTCCTTTGTGGATTTTGTGACGTCTTAGAAATGGCAAATATTCTCCTTTTGTCGAAATTAAATTAAACTTTGAAAATGTAAAATAAGGTTACTTTATGTTATGGTAAACGATGTGAATATTATTCAATTTTAATAATTACGTGGTATCCTATTAAGTGTATGAGTAATAATTTATTAACGAAATAAAGTGCCTTCGTATCTGTTAAAGTATTGCAAAGTCACATAGTTTCTGTTTTTTGGTAAATGTTATTAATTGTCTGTATGTTTAATATTGTCCTATTACGATGCACATTCAGAGATTTCCAGAATATATTTGTGTGAGATTTATTGTGTCCCATAAAGTTTTCAGGAGTTTAAAGAGAAACTGGGAATGGGACAAGAGGAAATGTCTAAATTTATGACTATGCATTACAAAAATAGTATATTACTTCTGAAACGTGAAAACTGCGGATGAAATGAAATTATCGAAGAAGAATCTGTAGCATGGTCACATTATTTGCCCTAAGCAAGTTCCACACCAGTTTCAAACAGATCCAATTTCAAAACAGGACAGATCTTCGGGAGTTTCACGAATTAGTTTGGATTGTTCAGTGATCGTATTGCACACGCTGCAAACAATCCATCTTATTGACCTATAGCCAAAGCATGCATGGTGTGCAGATAACCTCCAAATTGGAGCCTGATGGACTACACTTGAGTAATTTATTAAAATAATCTTCACATTGTTTCCCACCTCGAAAAAGCTTCTATTTGGAGATGTGCTGAGAATCAGAAAATTCAATCTTGCCTGCTTGGTTTCAACTGCACTCTGGAGGCGGATAGTTCAGATTTTATTTCTGCCACATTAGACCTATAATCATTCTGAAAGATAGGGCACAAATCAACCCCAGGATCATCCAAGCAGGGCGGACAATCTACCTTGATGACTGTTTCTGGACTCCCCGTCGGCACATGAAAGATATAAATTGACTAGCAGGAATTCAAGAATGGAAGTGAAACATTTCATCAGTCGAGTATCTTATGAGACAAGTTTTATATATATATACTAGTATATATATATACATGCATAATGTGGATAGATTACCCATGATTGAGTAAGAATGATACGAAGATTTAGTGTTTTTATTTTAGCTACCAATCATATAAATCAAAAAAAATAAAAACATAAGTACTTATAATAAAATGAATTTAATTGCTTAGAATCGCATAACAAAATAATGAGAGACAGTGTGGTTCTTGTCATAAATCCCACTCTATCAATCAAAATGTCAACGTTACAAACACTGATTAGGACATTCCTTTGCACGCACTGAAGAAAAAATTCAGTGTGAGGATACTGAAGTTGATTGATTATAGAGAAATCGCTATGATTCGATTGTAGTTTACATTTATAATTAAAATAAAAAAACCCGTTTACTATAATATAATGTTTAATCCTTTATTTCTGACCAAATATTCCTGAATTTCATTTACAGTAAGTATAGTAATTAGAGTTGCTTATTTTATTATATCGAAAGATTACTGTAGTATACATTTTTTTAATTTTTTTATTAGACTTTGTCACAATTTCAAAAGAATTTCATGGCATGGTAAAACATAACATCGACAAATAATGAGCTGTTTCAAATACATTACAAATAAGAGATTTTCCAGTATCTGAAAACAAAAAAAGTACAAAAGAATTTGAGATGAATAAGCTTATCTTGACACAAGTGTAGTTCCAGGAATAATAGAAAATTACAGGGCCACAGAGTGGGCAAAAGCCGATTATAGAATAAAAACCTTGCTTTTCTTGCACATCCTCCTATTAGATCTTAATGACAATCAATTATATCAACATAATTATTTTCTTATTTTTTCTACAAATAACTATGAGGTTCATTCCATTGGTGTACCAATCACTGCATACATCAAAATTCAACTTTTCTGAGGCTAAACAAAAGAAGCCTTTTTTGAGCTTTTTTAGATCTTTTAATTACTCAACTCCAAAAAAGAAAACTAACAATTCATGGCGACTCTTCTATAAGTACTATTTTATATTTATACTCAAAGAATATGACTATTCTTTTTCAAAATGATAAAACGAGTTTTTTACACTGAAATGAGAATTTTCACCCTCTTTATATGAGAAAGAAATGCACATTTATCAAAGAGAAAAATCAAGACATTTCTTCTCATGAACCAGAAAACTCTACAAACCATCGTAAGTTCTTATAGAACAAACTGAATCAAGGAAAGGAATATTGATTGAAGGAATGGATAATTACCAATGCACTTAGAAACATACGAAACTATTAACAATGTATTCTCAGGACTCAATCACGATCAGTTGACGAGACAATGCCTAATCACTAACCTTCTTTCCTAACTTCCCACCATGTCATCGTGAAGACTTGGGACCTCAATAGATTTTAAGCATCAGCCCGCAACAAGATGAGTATTTAAAGGAGCTCAACCAATCGACTCAACAGAAAACTAGCCACAGTATCGCGACCATGACCCGTTAATGGTGGCCACACTTGACGAGGAAACTGACTAGTACTAGATGCACTTAGTATGTCATACGTATGCGTGGGTGGTAGATATAGCACCTATCCTCGAATTTAAGCTTTGTAGCAAATACTCAGCTTAAAACTGCGGTGAGATAACAAAAATACAAGAACTCTTTTTATCTGCTCTAACTTTGCTCTGAACTTCAAATTAAAACCTCTGATTAATATATTCTGCGTCAAAATATCTCTGAATATTTTGGATTACTGACTAGTTATAGAAATTAGATCACTTGTCGAAATTATTAAACCTTTCTCTTAATTAGTAATAAGATTTTATTTAAATACATTATTAAAAAACTTTGAAATGACAATTCTACATAATCATTGGTCACTTTCATTTAAAGCTTACCATTGCTCAATGTCAGAAATCAAAACATGGAATATATTCTAAAATTGAAAATATCCTTAAATATTGCCTTAATTCAGTACTTTGCAAGAAATACTGTTTACTGAAAATTTAAAACATTCAATGAATGCGAATACAAAGTTCCTTTAAAATAGTTGTGAATTTAAAATGCAATAAAGTGTCTGAAATATATCAAGTTTTAGTTACCCTTTTGTGCTAAAAAAAACTTTCTATTGAACCCCATCGTATATGTATGTATGTATGTATGTGTATATATATATAACACATGGATCAATAAGTTCCGAGACTAACCCTAGATGGCTGTAGTAAACCGTAACCAGGTCTTCTAGAGTACTAACCTTGCTTGAAACGTGTCAAAATTTTGTCGATCGGACCAGAAACATGAGTTATCGAGGTTGGAGTAAAGTCGTTTTGTAGTTTGTTTAAAAATGGAAAAACCGAGTTTCTGTGTTCTGATAAACATTGTTTTTAATGGGTAAAAACATCGTGCAAGAAACAATACTGAAAATGTTACCCGGACTCTTGTCCATCAAAGCAACGATTTGTCGGTGGTTTGCCGAGGTTTAAACGTGGTCGTACCGATAAAAATGACGCGGAACGTCAAACCTGTGGAAGCGTTACACCGGAAAATGAGAGTGAAGGACAAAAATTATAACAGATCGTAAAGTGAAGCTCCGTGAGATTTCTGTGAGATGACAGTATGAAGTGTAACCATCCTGAAGAGTGAAAAATCTGAGTAATAGAAAAGGTTTTCCAAGTGGGTGCTCAGCGGATTGCTTTGATGGAACGAAAAGCAAACGAGTCGATGATCCAGAAAGCTGTTTATCGCTATTTACTCGCAACAAAAAGATTTCTTTGCTTGCGTCGTTACGCACCTGGACGAAACATGGATACATCACTACACCCAGACGAAGCGGCAGTCATCCGAGGGCGCACAGCTGGCGAAAGCCGTCCTCTGAAACGCAGCGCAGTCAGCTGGCAAAAATGGCGTCAGTTTTTTGGATACGCATAGCGTGATTTTCTTATTGACTACCTCGAAAGGTAAATCGATCAACAGTGATTAATATTGACTTTGCTGCGTTTGAAGGAGAACGAAAAACGACCGCACAGTCTCGGGACTTATTGATCCATGTGTTATATAACCATATATATACATCAGTCAGACTCGGCCACGCGTTGCTGTATGGCTATGTTATTCTAGGAATATCATAGTAACCATTCAATACAGTTAAATTATATTATTTAGTAATAAAGACGAAACGTTGTAGCCGATGAAAAAACTCAAGCAATTGAGATTTGAACCTTTATGTCAAAATTCTAGTGGAGAGATTATTGAAAATTTTCGTGGAGTTTATATTAAGCACAAATCAGATAAAATTTTGAATCTTATATTTTATTCATCTCATATTCAAAATAGTTTTCAGTAAAATGAGTAATTTAAAAATCTTAATTGATAACATATAACAATTTTTAAATGTAGTGTAGTAAATTAAATTATTTTTAATAATTATATTCATCATTTTGAATTATAAAAATACTAATTTCAAATTATTCAAAACTAATCGGTGCACAACCGATGCATTGAGTCTTGTTTCTTGCTACAAATATATGATGGTTTTCCCACAAGTGAGCGTGCAACATATCAATGGGAAAACATGATTTCAAGTCTAAGCAGTAAATAGACGTTGTTTGGCATGAGACTTATTTATAGTCATGTAGCTAACCGAATTAAAACTGAGCCTTTAAGGATATCACATATCTGTGGTATCATTGAATGGCAAAAAGGACCACTTCTGTAAATTTTCCAGTCAAAATGGTTGTTTGAGAATATTTCCGGTGATATTTTGATGACCAAACGTGTACCATTAATCAGTGGATTCAAATTACTTGAAGAATAATAAGTGAACCAGTCTTCAGCTGAAGATTATGTGGTGGCTTTCTAGGTATATCCAGAAAATTTCCAAATTTCGGAAAATTTACACTTTCGTTTTCATTACAGGCAATTGATTTAAAACACACTTCATAAATTAATCAACTGTTGTATCTAGAGGTTAATGTCAACATCAACATTTTCGCCAAAATAACTCGAACTGAGCCAGTTATGATCCAAGTGATTATTTTATGTCCGAAGATACTCTCAATTAATTCATTTTGCCTGGAACAACAGTGCAGAAATTGTCTGACAATCTAATGTATTGTATATTTGGTTGAAGTTCTATTCTACTGTTTTAATCTAACAATTGTTCGGAAAACATTTCTGCGGATGGATCATTTTGCAATGTCAGCATGTTTATGGTTAATGAGTGTTTCGACATTGCCATAAGAACGATTTTAAACATGCGCTAATCTCATCGGCTAAAGTAAAGAGAGGAATGACTGGAGAACATTCCTAGAATATAGATAAGAAGTCTAGAAAATTTAACAAATATATTCATAGCTCTTTTCAGTTATCATTGTCACCGTGCATACATTATGAGTAAAAAGCAGGAAAAAACGTGAAAGTTTAAATCATTGTACCTTTACATTAAATTACCTATGTGGTAGGCCAAAATTCCAGATTTGTATATTATACCTCTTAAGTCCTCTTCTTTAACAAATTTTCTTTTCTTTACATCTATTTTTCGGGCAGTTTTCACACTACATGATGCATGTCGTTCCTGATCACAGTTATCCGCTCTTCAAATCAAGTTGAGCGAACCCTTCAATGCATTTGTTCTTACTTTCACATCAGCTGCATTTAAGGATCAAACAAACCTGAAACTCTTTTTTATATGACGGCCAAGAGTCGCTAATCATGAGTTTGTAACTCTCAACGAAAACGTCTTTCGAGTATACATCTACAAAAACGCCATTAAAACTTTCATTTGTTTTTGGTTTTCCGATCACATTTTTCATTAAATGCTTGTACTTCATAGTTTCATATAATGAGGTTTAAATGCTCATTATGTTTTGTAGGTAGTCCTTTACCTATATCATTATATTTACAGTATTTCGAAACCTTGAACCCATACGCTTTGAATGTCCTATACATTCAAACTTCTGTGACACTATTATCACCATAAATATTTCTTAATCAAAACCGTTGAATGATAACCCCATAAAATGAACATATTTTAATTTTCTCATGTGTTGATCTTTCAAACATGCGATAGATACCGATAGGTCCATGGGCCGGATGATCCCACTTATGAATAATTCTATCTTCAGGATTTTTTTGACAAAATCTGCATATTTTGAATATCAATGTTCGGCACTTTGCCAGCATATCATATAATGTAACACATCCATTCAGAGACAAATGTCCTCTCTCCGCCATGTTCCATGACTGACACGCCGCACTGAACAATTTCATCAAAATTATTTTTCTCGTGAATCTCAGAATTTCATTCATAATTTTATGTGTCACATACTGGAAACATTCTCCAACTTTTTCAAAACAACTGTAAGTTGTCTTAGATGGAATGTTCAACATAGTAAGTGAACACAGCTTTTTGCAGAATGTCCACATTTCGAATAATCCCTGCCAAAAAAATAAATGCAATGTTGATGCTGTGCATTTATTCACTTTGAGATGTCAAAAGGAGATGGAATTTTCACAGTTTGACATTTAGTAGCAAATTAGATGCTGCCAAATACTGATTATCCGAAAAACTTTTACCATTTTGCACACTAGGACAATTAAATGAGGAAATGGAATCATTTAAAGGTTAAGTCGGAAATAAGGTGTCCCCTAGGCGATTGGCGAATCTGGGGCGATAATGGATTTAAAAGTGCGATTCGTTATGGTAACCCTAGGAAAAACCATGCTTAAAATTCCGAGCGTTTGGCAACCTATCTAGGAAGTCGCCAAGTTTCGTCGCTAATCAACAGGAACACCCTATTCTGACCTTTAACCCATTTTAAAATTTTAAAATTAATTACTATGTTAGATCTTTATTTAAATTATCCATTGCTTTGAATGTCTGAAGTTTTGATTCACTTAATTTTGTTGTAAA
>BMAW01041543.1:1103497-1154435 GCA_019974015.1 Nephila pilipes | reverse complement strand
ACCTCTATCACTGTTCTTCTCATCCACATTCTTGATGTGTAACGGTTTCCCTTAAACTTATATTTTCGAACAGAACTTCGATTTTTCTTATTAGCCATAAATTTTTAACAAAATACTAATGCTAACTAATAAAATCAAAATATCTAACTGAAATTAATTTCTATCAAAATCAATTCCAACATTAAGATAAAAACTACCCTATCTCTTAAGTTGGACCAAACTGCACATAGTGTGCAAAATTTTATTAAAATCGGTTCATTAGTTTACGAGTTCATCGCGGAAAAACAACGTGACACAAAATTTTATATATATATATATGAATTTTTTTAAATGAGAACTAATATCAAAAGTGAACTTTTAAAGATTAATGAACTTAACTGATGAACTCAAAATCAGATTTTTGATCAGTTGTGGTATAAATAGGTATACGTAAAGCTTTGGTACGTTTAGTATTAACACAGCGCGAATACTACAATGAAAAGTGTTTATTCTATCGTTTAATGTATAAAATAAACAAGTCTTGTGTAAATTTCTTTCTATAAAAACACAAAAAGGGAATAAATCACACTGTATCATTTCACATGCTATATATTGTATTTCGAGGTAAGATATCAAAGCATTATTTTTTGGAGTAACGTCATGACTACAAAAAGGTACAACACCTAAAACACACTCCAGAGGGAGTGCAGGCATGTTTATTGTTGATGAAACTTTAATGGGGCCGAGGGCGTACACCAATCGATGGCCCGGCACCATTTGGTTGATTGTTGCAGAGGTGTCCGATGTTGCGAGAAACGCCCACGCAACGCCAAACCATCCGTCTTAAGAAAGGGCCGACTCGGTCATTCTATGAATAATGAAACGTCAGAAAGCTCTAAGAAAACGTCGCGAAATTAATGCATTCAATACGCAATTTTTTCAGAGCCCTGAAGGCTAAACTTGTAATCCTTGCCTTTTCGTTATAAATCATTTTTTCTGGAACGCTGATACCAATCTCAAAATAATGACGTTTTGCTATCGATTGTATAAATTTGTTTATTTATTTATTTTAAAAAAGAGTACTTTTTAAAAACGATTTCATCATCAGAGAAAGGAACCGATCTTCATAACATAAGTTAATATAAGTAATGCATTTCCCAGATTATTTAAATATAGCTCTCTATTATACTCATAAATGTGTATTTTCAGAATTTAATATCAATAAGAAAGTGGCTTTAGGATACGTACTGGAAGGTGGTACCAAAATTATTCAAAAGGACCTTATTTAATTTATTTCAAGGAATAAGGAAAATAACTTGAAATTTAATATAAAGTTTACAGGAAAGTTCTGTCAATTTGTGAAGTAAAAAAATTAACATATTTTCCCTCGCAGTAAATAGTATTTGTTGTACGTACAATATAATTTATGTCGTTACTTATGACTTCTTTCAAGCATAGTGATAATTTATAAATACCCTTTTTGAAAAGTGCCTCGTATTTAGAGGCGAAGGAGTGAAATTGTGCTTGGTTGCCATCTGCTTCAGTTGTTATTTTTTTTTTCCTTTTTAAAATATTTGCACGAGAAAAACAGATGATAACTTGAGGGTGTCAGGGCAGGAAATGCGATAGAAAATTCCTGAAGAGTCGACAAAACAGCATACGGCCCGACATTATCATGATGCAGTATGAATCGTGACGCAGTTCCTATTGAACATCCTTTTGTCTTTCAGTGATTTGTTTAAATCATCCATTTGCTAACAATATCTCTCCGAATTGAGCTCATTGTTAGATTTCAAAAAGTTCATAATATATTGGCCCTTGGACGTTCCATCCTATACACACCATTCCTTTTTTCAGGCTCGATTAAGAGGTAAAGGTTGTCTGATTCACAGTATGTTCTCTGCCTTACGATGTTTTCGTAGGTAATCCACTTTTCATCACCAATTGTCATCAGGTCCAAAAAGGATTCGCTTTTGTACCGATCAAGCAGAGATGTGCATAGGAAGGCTCGATTCAGCCAAACTTCTTCATTTAACTCATGAGACAGCCTTCTGAAATATTTATAAACCAATCACAGTAACGACGGAAATCATATTGTACAATAAATATTAAATGCGTGAAAAATGTATTATTTTCTTTCACTTCACAAATAGACCAAACATTCTGGGAGATATAATATTTCAGACAAGTCAGCCTCAGTTTACACCACTTCAAAAAATCACTAATCAAACAAACAAGTTGGATTTCTTTTAATTCCATGTGTGACACACACTTGAAATTCAAAACTTAAGAGCAGTCTTAAGCGACTACATTTATTAACAACGAATCGTTTGCCATTGCATGATTTGAAAGCACGAGTCAATGCAGTTTGATAGACTTGTAATTGTTCAGATGTTTGCTAGTTAAATTTGAAAGTTCCCATAGATTCACAAGTAGAATTATTTCCATATTCAGAAGAGCTTATTCGTTGAAATAATTATTTATGCTTATAATAGTCAATAAATAACGAGGCAGAGGATGTGAGTGAGTGAATGTAGAAGCTTATGGCGGCAAGAACCAAATACCAAACAATGTGTAACTTGATCTAAACATTAGAAAAATGGAAAAAAGAAATTGGTTGAAACGAAAGAAGTTGAAAAATAGATAAAGAGAGGTAGGATATCTCGATGGCGCGTTATCATTGCTTACAGAAAATAATAAACCCCATAGGCAAGAAATATCACAAGAGTGCCTGTAGATCATGGTGTCCGTAATACTTAAAGAGTGCCTGAGGAGGATTAGGCAGAAGGATATTTCACAAAATTTATTTGATGAACTTCAAAAGAAAATCACTGTCCGAAATCATCTGCACATTTATCCTTTATTCTGACACTGTTCTTAAAAATTCTTAAGCTGCTTTCTGAAACAACTGCTTAAGCATTTCTTTCCTTCACCGTCCATTTCAAACCATTGTCTCCGCATTGCAGTTTTGATCTCACAAAGGTACAGAAGTCACATGGGGACAGATCTGCATTATTAGGGGGAGGGAAACTTCACTACAACTCCTTTTTTTGCGTTTGCTGTGTGTGATTTAGTATTTTTTACGCAACATGAGGGCACCACAAGAAAGTTTATCGAAGAGTTCCGATTTTATTATCTTCCTGAGCTTCGTTAACAATACCACTGAGCATTGATTGTATGTAGTGCTGTGTTCCAGGAATTTGACAAAGATCTCTTTCGAAAACGAAATGAATTGACACAGCGGCTTCTTGATTATCCTCCTTTTAAATGTCCAAGCTGAATATGTAACACCATCTAACACGTGAATACTTATGAATCATTTTTGTCACCAGCAATTGCATTTCAAGGCCGTTTCCCTTTTTTTAAATACCATAATTTTGGTGCATCTTCCCCTGCCCCGTTATTTACCAAATAAGTATAATGGGTGTATACAAAAAAATATCCCAGTTTTGAAGGACTACTGTAATAAAACTAAAGAACTTAAAACCTTCTTGAACAAATTAAATTAAAAATAACACTTTAAATTTTATTAGATTATAAATATAACCACCGCAAGAAAAAAAAAAACTACACCTAGTCGGAAATGGAAATAGCTTCAGCTTCTTCTAACAGTGGAAACAACTAAATCTGTGACATATCCAAAAAAAAAAAATAATAATAACGCTAGAAATAATTGACTCGTGTGAAGCAAATGGGGCGGAAATTTTGTTTTTTGGTATGGAACAAAACACGGTAGAGCTTCGTGTCCACTTACTTCAAAAGTTGCTGTTCCACTTCAGCTTTGCATTGTTTTACAGTAGGTATGAAACTTCGCTTCTTAGCTTAAGACAATGAATGTAGATGTGAAGAAATTGTTTTTGTCAAGCTCATTAAGAGCAAACTTTCAAAAAATAATTATTTATTCCTTATCATCTGTAACTTGCATGGATTGAAAATCCATGGTTATCTCAACATTTTCTTACCGTCTTATATGTCTGTGGGTAATTCAATGAGAGATTGTTACTACGGGAGATTGGTCACAGATATCTTTGTTCTTCAGTTTGAGTCTCGAATTTTTCTCAGTTGGGTCTCGATGTCCTCATATGGTTCCACTGATTAATTGCTTTTTATTAATGTTGTACTTAGAAACAACACGAGGGCTATTGGCGACAAACATCGTCATTTTTAGCCACGGTCAAATTAAGAGGATTACACTTGAATTTGATCCTACCTCCTTCTCCAAACTTCCACACAAATCTAATGAGAGAATAACTACGGATTTAACTTGAATCAACCTCTCTACATGGGGGGGGGGGTTCTTTTGTGACATCGTGACTCAAACCCATGGGAAGAACACCGGCTTTTATCTCAGAATCTTGACCACTCGGATAGCATATGATGTGAGCCTACTTAATTGTAAAGCACTCCATATGACAGTGGTTCGAAACAAGGCTGGTCGTCACCAATAGTTTGTTGAGAAGCTTTTGCAACGTTAATTGATGAAAATCAAATTTTTGAGTAATTCACATTGCTTCACTCAAAGTTTTTTTGGCTGCATTCGAGTCTAGAACCTGTGTTCCACCAGCTATTACTTCACAACTCTATATTAATTTTGCAAATTATATATATATAATATCGTCTCCACATTAAAAACTTTTTTTTCTAGCTTGCGATTAATATCACCAGCGTATTAAAAGTAAAAAAGGATATTCAAGTGTATATAAAGGCAGAGGAATATGAAATCTGCTGATTCTAGTTTCTTTTCTACGAAAAAGAAAATTTGTTCAAAATCTTTAGGGTCAAAAAAAAATATTCTACATTGTAGTTCTATAGAAGGGTTTTTAATGCATTCGTTTTATTATTAATATTCACTCGACCACTCGAAATCATTCGCTAAAGGTCCATTCTAAAAATGTTCAATCACTCTATTCAGATTTAGCATAAGCCCTATCAAAATTAAAATATGTTCTTAATGTAGAGCATTAACGTAATCACATGCCATCAATGAAATATTATAGTAGAGAATTCTAAAACCAGTTTTGAGTCAAGTATCTACTTTTAGAAAACCACTTCCACCTTCTCGCATCAATATTGTTTGTTCAACTATCTCGCTACTTCATATATCTCCTCTTATCACTCTAATGTCTCAAATCCCTGTTTGATCATCTCCTGTTCACTATACTTTCTTATACAAAAATAATTTACATAAGTCCTGTTTCTTTCACAAGGCGAGGCTTTCAAATCAAATATCGCAATAAAGTAGTACTAAAGATCAATTACAGGGGAAAGTGCGTGAGAACCTGTTACGGGATACACAACTTTTTAGTTCTGTGTTACATTGAAAGAAGACGAATTGGCTATAGAATCCCGTGAAGTACAGTAAAACTAACATTAGCTGATGAGCAAAAGAATGTGCAAAATATATTTGGCCATTTTAATTAATCATTAATTCCAAATTTTTTTTTGTTATAAAAAAAAAATAAAAGCAAAGTAGTAACATGAAAATAGAGAAGTGCTTTTGAGAAATTAATGTTTCGATGTTTGGTTCGATGAAAGTTGTTGACAACTGAAGAAGACAGTCAATTGAAAAGAGAGTCACAAATATAATGAAACTAAAATTCATCATTTATAAATTAATAACGCTTCCAAATTGCATTTGTAATATCGATAACTGTACAGTAGTCGCGACAGGTGGCGCTGCTGAGCACTTCATCAAATTTCATATATGTAACATGAGAGAGTTACGTAGGTGAGAAGGAAAAAATTAAAGTGGAACTCTCATGTTCCACTCGAACAGATTTCCACTTACAGAAAATTTTCCTATGAATCAACTTTTCAACTACCCTGATACGCTGCCCTCCAACTGGTTGATAGCCTAATCTTCCCAATACTCACCTACTCAGGCCCCCTAACAGTAAGCCGCAAATGTGTACTAGTTAAGACTCTGAAATAAAGAAACTTGGTAGTTGAAAGCGAAAGCATGTTGCTTGCCATGTTTTATCTAATCTTTCTTTAGATTTTAATGTCCTATAATTTTAATTTTAAACGGGCAATTACTTAAAACTCAGTTTTTCAATAATTTAATTTAAATTCTGGACGTGGTAAATGACGAAGTCAGGCCGAACAGCTGAAAAAATTGCTGAGAATAAAAGTCTTGAGGCTAAATGCTCCAGTGAAATTGACAACACAGATGGGAAAAAAGATGTCTGAATGAAACAATGTCTAAAATGAGGACCAAGTCCAATACTTCTTCAAAAACGAAATTAAAGTAAAATAAAAATCTTCCAATTAAACTGAAATACTTTGCTTTGCATAACTGAGAAATTATTTTAAAACTATAACACCGTTAAAAAACATGGAATAGAAGTGATATTTTTTATCTCAATCTCAAGCAATTCATAAATTCTTGTAAATTCACTTTTTTTTTTTTTTTTTTTTTTTTTGTAGGACCAAATCTGCTGCCTACCAAGTTATTGATTGACCAAACATAAACAAAATTCCTAACGTAAAATAGAAAAAAAAATATATGCAATTTATTCGCGTAAAATTCGATTATAAATAACGCTCAATAATAAATTCTTAAAATTAGTAGCAAATAGTATTTTAACTAGACGCCCCGGGTGTCAAATCAAAATTCAAAAGCAACATAATATCCGCAAGTGAATAAAAACTCATTGTCTTTCGAAACCGATTCAACGGACAGGGGCATCAGTAGCGGATATCTCTCACTCACCCTGACGAAGAAAAATCGAATAAAAAAGATATTCTACTAAAACGAGACGGATGGTGTGCGTCTAGAGACAGGAACACGCTTCCCTTTCAGCAGGCCAATCACCGGAGAGTGATGAACCGCTTCGATTACGCGTCGCGCAGGGCGTGATTTCCGCCAAATCCCTATTACTTATTTATCTACCGAAAAAGAAAAAAAATCCCCACATTAAGATAAATACACGCATTTTGTAATAAAAGGTGTAGGTTGCGTCATTAGCTTCTGGAAAATTTAATCGGCGGTAATGGTCTTTTTTTCTCTCGGATTTCTCTTTTGGTTAAACCGAATGAACACTGATTGTTTATTCTTCTTATCCGAAAGTTATAAAGATAAATAGATGTCGATTTGAAGCAGCATAAACTTGCTTCTGCTTGTCTGTGCAATATTGGTTCTCAATGAAAATCTTTTTCTTTTTTTCCTTCTTTAAAGAAATGGATTTCCTTCGTATTTATGTAAAGTCTAACCCTTTAGAATAAATTGATAACTTTCGCATAAAGATTTTGCTTGGATGCTGTTTTACCTTTGAATTGTATTAAGAGTAATTGCAAACATAGTATTTATAAATTTTTACAATTTATATTGTTTTCAAGTATGATTTTTTGCATTTATTTTATTATTATTATTATATAAAATTTCCATCTCTCTTTTTCTTTTTCTAATTTTGCTATTTTTTAAAGTGTTTAAAATTCTTTGCATCAGAACTCTTTTTCCCCAAATAGAGGGCATTACTACATTTCTGGTTTTAACAAGGAGGAAAAGTATTGAGTATGTTAGAATTAAATATATATTTTACTGTTGCAAGGTAATTATAGATAAAATAATTATATGTTTTTTGTCGTAATTATTCTGATTTTTGGATTGTTCTTTCTCTATTTTCATTGGTTAATTTTTGTGTATTTCTCTCTCTCTCTCTTTTTACACACACACACACACACACACACACACACACATATATATATATATATATATATATATATATATATATATATATATATATATATATATATATTATCAATATGGTCCTTTTGCTATTTTTGTTTAAACTTACTGGAATTTCCACATTTTTGAATAACATTACTATTTATTCTTATTTTATTACAGAAAGTAAGCTGTTGAGGAACTTTCTAAACGATATTTAAAGAAGGGTTTTTCCAGCCGTTACTGCGATTGAACGTTTTCAATGACATTATCTTACAAGTAGATTCTGAGGCAATTTTGCGTTGGAGTATTTTCAACCAAAAACTCTAAACTGGGATGCGTAGCCATCCGGCGGATGTTGATAAGAGACATTTGGGTATATTTAAAAACTGTGTCCGCAGATTAATGCATTAGAAAATTGAGTCATTACATAATTTTCTACAGGGTAAACTATTGAGAACTTTTACTCATTGAGGGGCGGTCGCCTCACTATCAAATAGTTCCATGCGAAGGCAGTTAGATTTAGCATGCAAAATTTGAATTAATCTCTCCGCCTCTGCAATTCTCACCGATAAGTGAGTTTAAGTCATTGCGTATTAGCTTTGATGTAAACTATAATAAATATTCTTACAAAATTAATAACGCTGAAAAGGTTATACTTCTACAGTAGCACAAACAATTGAGAATGCACCTTATTTTTATTTGATAAATCTAACTTTCAATACAAATAACACATTACTGAGAAGAGCAAGCATGTTTTTAATTTTTACTCATAACAAATGATTTAATTTAAAGTAAAATAAAGAACAATCAACGAAAAACTTCTAAATTGAAAAGTTTCAGAAGTATTTTAAATAAACAAATGCAGATTTTTGCCTCAAAAAATTGAGAATACACTTATGAAAAATATTGAGAATACAACCACTAAATATTTTTATATACTTGACTTTTATTAAATCTAATTTTGCATAATCTTATATTAAAACTTTTCAACTACCATTTTTGCGCGATTAAATTTGTTAGACGAACTTAAAGCCAATCTTTTAACTGGAACTTTTTGTGGGCTCCTCGAAGAGAAACCAGTAATGATGTAAGGAAATTCGCATTGAGATTTTTTAAAAAAGGAAACTCTTATCGAGAAATAGAAGCCACACTTGTGTCCAGAAAATCAATGTAAAATTTTAAAATGATGGATTGATTGAAAATAAACGAAGAAGAGTAAGGAAAGGTATTCTGAGTGACGAAGCAAAAAGGAAAATTTTGAAAGAAATCAAAATTAATCCTGAAGTAAGTGCAGTCAAACTTGCTGCAGAAACTTCTCAAATAACAGACAGAAATTTAAGTGCTGAAACTGTGCAAAACGTAATTAGACAAGCTGGATGTATGAGTAGAGTTGTTAGGGGAAAAAACCGTTCAACAGCTTGCAAAATAAAAAAAGCGTGGATTTATCGAAAATTCATCATTTGAAGACCAATAACTTTTGGAAGAAAGTTATGTTTAGTGATGAAAGAAAATTTAATATTTTTGGCAGTGATGGCCGTCGCACCATATGGAGAAAGCCCAATACCACTTTAGATCCAAAAGATTTACGACCTACAATTAAACATGGTGTTTGGTTCCGCCATGGTTTGGGATTGTATGGCTACATCCGGGGCAGGAAATTTAGTTTTATTAGATGACATTATGAACCATGTGGTTTACTTGGATATACTTCGCAACAATCTACAGGAAAGTCCTAAAAATTTGGGTTTAGATTGAAATTTCTTTTTTCCAGCAAGACAACGACCCCAAACACACTGCGCGTAATATCAAAATGTGGTGTCTTTTTCACTGAAAGCATCACGACACCACAGTCCCCCGACATCAATGTCATTGAAACTCTGTGGACCACACTCGAGATAGCTGTTCAAAAACACGAAATTAGAAACAAAAGCCATTTAAATCAAGTATCGCTGGAAGAATGTGGTAAAATACTTTCAGATGCCACTAAAAAAGTTGGTCGAATCGGTACCACGATGTTTACAGAACAATATAAAAACCAAAGACAAGCAACCAAATATTGATACTTTCTTTGTATGCAAGGTATTACACAAATTTGATTGGTATATTCTCCATTTTTTGAGGTAAAAATCTACATGTGTTTATATAAAAGGCTTCTGAAATTTTTCATTTTGAAAGTTTTCCGTTGATTTTTACTTTAAACTAAACCATTTGTTAAGTGTAAAAATAAAAACATGTTTGCATTTCATGGTAATGTGTTATTTATAAAGAAAGTTGGATTTATCAAGTAAAAGTAAGGTGTACTCTCAATTGTTTGAGCCACTGTATATGCATGAATGATTATACTTTACGAATTATTTCTTCCTTTTAACATGAATGTTTTAAACTACAGCGAATTAAGAGGAGAAATAAAAATATTGTAAGATTTTTTCAGAATCGAATTTATTTCAATGATAAATTATACATTAAAATGTTGAGAAAAGTATGTATAAGTAATAATAAAATATTAGACAGTCAATAAAATTAAAATCTAAAAAAATGGTGCAAAAAGATCTCCTTTATATTGAGATATGTACATGCTTTTATTTATGTTAAAAACCAATTCGAAATTTTTTTATTGTATATACAGATTGTTATACAGATACTAAATATACATTCAATATTAATGTTAAAACGTTAAATTCTTTTGTCCATAATTATCTGTCCCCCACCCCTCCCATTCTTTTTTAACCTCATTCCTAACCAAACAGAAAACACCAAGCATTGAAGCGACTACTGATTTTTTTTCATTCGATTTCCACAATAGAGGACAATTCCACTGCGTGGGCTTGGTTAAAATTTGTCAATGACTGGTTCTGTGCACATCACATGATATATTCCACAAACAGAAAACTAGAGAAATTTAAAACATTTTCAAGTTGATTTTCAATTCTTGATTTTCTCGCTCCAAAGCTTCTGATTGATCCGATCTTTCACTATTTCCCTTTTACGTCTTAGTGGGAATGAACTTTTAATTTTTGAATTAAAAAAAAATCTAAATGCAAAGATTAGCCACTAGAAATGCTGCGATTGGTCATGGCCACATTATTTTCACAAATCGAACTATGCTCGTTCGAACATGATTTCTCTGTTGTAAATGTATAATAAAATACACCCTGTTTGTGCCATAGCCGCACATAACCCTTTTAATATATAGGAATAAATTTTTCCGAATTTCTGTAATCAAGGGAAGGCAAATTTTGAGTGTCACGTATTCGGTAGTAATTAAACATCTAAACTGACTGCACAAAGCGTGGTAATGAGCGCCATTAGTGTTCATTCATGAGTTAGATCTCACAAACAAGTGTGTGAGGTCTCAACTACCATCGCTGATGAATGGCAAAGTATCTAATGGGCCTCAGAGATAGCATCCTGTGTCTTGATTGGGGCACAAGGGTCGATGGTTCCCTTGAGGGTGCTCACGTCGGAAGGAATTTCGCTAATGTTCTCGAAATTCGAAACTAATCAGAGAGACTTCATCGAACGACGCTTTACGGAAACAATCAGATTAAAGAATCGAGAGTTATTTGAAGATTAAAAATTCAATTTGAAAATGTAATGGGATGAATTTGCAGTTGTGAATCAATTATTAGGAAATATGATAGTGCTTATGTAACCAGGTAAAAGATCGATCTCAATTAAATATACTTGTTCTCGAGATGTAAATATGAATACTAAGCGACCGTTCATTAAAATTTTTAATTTGAAGAAGTAATAATTACAGTTGGAAGGAGTAATAATTGTTAAGAGGAAGGAGAGATAGATATGTTGCCCTCCTAATTCCCAACTCTCATTCCTCAGCATGAGCCACCAATGGAGCGTGAACTAATACTAACTTGCAAAGAAGAACGTTCATAGTAATTGAAAAGAAGAATTTTAGTTTTTGCCTCACATACCTAAAAGCGGCAATGAACTACCAGAATGTGATTCAGTGTTTTAGAATACGTGAAATCTTCATCACTTGTTTCAATGCAGTGGAGGCTGCGGTAAGCTAATGGTCATGGTCATGGACTCACAACCGGCGGTTTTTGTCGAGTCACAGGTTATAGCCATGATGCCACTAAAGACCCGCCAGGTAGGAAGAGCTGATACACGTTTAATCTGTTGAGGCTATAAGTCCTCCCATTCGCTTAGTGCGAAAATTAGGCGAAGGGGGTGCCAGTTCAGGTGTCGTCCTCGTCACATGACTGAGGTTCAAAATTACAAGGTCCATCGGAAATAGCCCACTGGTTGTTTCTAATGTGACATTAAGAAAATCAATCTATTAATGCAGTGAGCCTCCAAATGAAAATAAGGATCTTATGCGCCAGGCTATTAAAGCATTCTGCACTGGTTTCACCAATTCCAACACCTTTCGTGTAAAAGAACGAGTCCTGGTAAATCAAGTGCTTAACGTTGTAATGTACAGAATTTAATGCTGTTTTACTGTTAACACACAAAGCCCGACAAGCCTCGTTTATCGTGGACGAGTTATTAAACAACTAACTGTTTGGGAGATTTTATGCTGGTGGTTATGGCTTCCCTTCACCCTTCATTTGATACGAAAACCATCAATGACATATTCCAATGTCAACAGTCAAATGTTTTTTCTTCCACTGAGCCTAAAACATATATTTAAGCATTTGCTCATTTTAAATGCTGATGTAATATCCTGATCGATTGGCTGAATCTAGGAGATGGAATAAGGTGGTAAAAACAGTATTTGGATGATCTAGCACTGGGTGGTGGGGCGCATTATCAATAAGCACAAGTATTTTGAATCAAAAACCTTTTTGTTCCTTATATTTCTGGACCCCTGGAACGAAAAACAGTTGTTGCACCAATTTGTAAACAGACCAGCCATCCTCCATGCCTTCTTATTCACCATCAAATGAACTGGAAGTTGTTTACTGTTCTTACTTCTTAAAGCTCGTGGCGTTTGGGATTTGTTGATTAACAGAAGCTTTAACATATTATCACCAGATGCATTACTACGAAACAAGAAAGTCACCCGATCTTTGGCCGCTTTGAAACAACCAGCTTATTTTTTTCAGAGTTTGCTATGTACGTTCTTTTAGGCATTTTCTTCCAGAATAATCCCGTTTCATCGGCATTAAATATTTGATCGGGAGTATAACCACCCTGTTAAATTATTTTTGCTAGATTATCCAGAAAGCATTAACAGCATTTTCGCCAGTCGATGTCATTTCTCCTTTTTTTTAACATCGTGAAATGCGTGTGTTTTTAGAAAACCTGTCAGAATATAAAGTGAATAAGCCATGAATTAGACCAAGTCATTCATATATGTGTTGGCATAAATTCTTCTACCTTCTTCTAATTACACTGTCAAAATTAAAATTCCAAAAAAAAAAAAAATAGATTCGTGAAAAATTCGTGTAAAAAAGAATATTTATGATTGCGTTATTTCAAAGTCGTGTAAAAAAAGAGCTAGGTATATATATAGGCTTTTTCTAATTTCACTATCAGATTTGGTTCTAATTGTTCAAAAACAAAAATTTTAATGAAAATAACTGTAAATAAAAGCACCAAATATTCTCTCTCGCACATTAGTAAAGGCCTGATATTTACGATACGTGGGCTATTCGAGTTCGGGAGTATGATCATTCGACAGATGGTACTAATCTGTCTTTGCAGTATCAACTCTGAATGACTGAAGAAGGCGTCATAAGAGAAAAGTTCGTGTCATGACTGGCATACATGTGTAAAAATATATAAGTCTATAAAAGCTCCCATCGACTGTGAAACAAGTACTGCAATTTGCTTTTCTAAAGCAAGGAATATACGACCAGCAAAATACAAATGCAAATCTGTGACATGTAAGAAGATTGTTATGAGTGAGGGAATGTTTAGAGTATGGGATCGATTGTTCAATGGAAATAGAACAAACGTAAATGATGAAGCGAGAAGTCCTTTAGTTAAGAGAAAAAGAATCATAAGCTATTTTCATGGGGTCACGAAACTTTCACCTGTTCTTGCACTTGACGCGATAATGAGGTAGACAGCATTTTGATGACGATGAAGAAGAGAATGATTTTGTTATATCCTGGTTAAACTTAAAGGCAGGTACCTTCTATAATGCTGGCATACAAAACCTTGTATCTAGATATGATAAATACCTTAATATGCAGGGTGATTATATCGAAATGCAGTGCAGGGATTGTGAGTCATTATTAAATATGTATCTTTGACTACGCCTGCCTTGTTTTTTACAGTGTAGTGGAATTTAATTTCCTAATAGCACTCGTATATGACCCTTTAGCGTATTTTACAACAAGACGCAAAAACATTTTAAGTTCAGCCCACGGCAAAACACAGTCCTCAAAACAATTCAAGGCTATATAAAATATTACGAAAGTATTCGAGTTTCGGGTAGTTTTTTCAGCGTTTAATTCCTCTAAAGCTATTAATGACCCTAATGGTATATTACGAACACTGAAGTGTAAAATCTACCCTCAACTCCATATCTTAATGTTCCCTTCCCCCACTTTTCGAAACCAGGCGACGGTTGGCTTTTATGGAATTCCCCCTCAAATTGACAAAATACCTAGAAGGGAGGAGGTTATTTATCTATCTCCCAAAATGACACCACCATATGTGCCCCAGGGAGGCACATCACTCTAAGGGGCCTGCAGAAATAGGAATACGGCATTCTGCCTCAAAACTTCGAAACATTTATTTTTCGTTTCATCCGCAAAAAGGCAAACAATGAGAAAGGAGGGGAGGGAGGAAAATTCACTTCTATTTGATCCTGGTGATATACTTGTTTCAGCCCCTTAGCTAATATTTCGGACTAAAGCAGGTGATTATAATTAGAATAAGGATGTTGGAAAATCTAGCCTTATTTTTTTATTTAAAAAATAGTTTTAATGTTTATATATATATATATATATATATATATATATATAATGTAAAATGCGAGCTGCAAACTAATCTTAATCACTAAATCTAAATCTCTAATATTTTCATTTAGACATAGTTCATGCTATACATTTGAGTAAATGATTTCATTTATTCATAATTTGCAAATGATATCAAAACAGCATAATTCTTTCGGATAATTCAGAGTTCAGTTAAAATTATTGAGTGCCACATTGGAAATTGCGCGTTAAGCGAGGAAGTGAATTGGGATCGTGTAGAGAAACAGAGTTTGAATGATTGTTTGTTTACCAACGACACATTTAGAAGCAATATGAGGGCTATTGGTTGGGCCTTGTCATTCTGAATATCAATCAAATGACAAGGGAGACTCCTGAATTGGCGCTTTACCCATTCTTTTAGTCATTCGCAACGTGAGGACTTTGAGCCTCGTTAGATTTAATGTGCATCCTCCCCGCTACATGACAAGTCTTTAAAGACACCAGGACTCGAATTCTCGGGAAAAAATTCTGATTACGATCTTACGAGCTTGACAACTTGGATACCACAGTCTTGAAATTCAGAGAGGAGCTGGAAAAGCAATTTCAAATAGTTGGCGAGTGTTAGTTAGCAGGAAGCCATGTGATTTAAAATAAAGATTACATATGTGCTTTAATTTATTGTTATGCTTAATCTTTTCACTGATTAACTTAACTACTATTAATTATATCATTTCCTTTGAAATTCGAAAGAAAATGATTTCATTTTGAATATTATGAAATTTTTTCACATGCATTCAGTTCCTTTCCAAAAAGGAAATATCTTCTTGAAAATGAGGCCAAAATATCCTCTCCTTCTCCAAGAAATGGGCTGTCGCAAAAGACCCTTATTTCCCCGAAGTAATTTTTCCATTTGTTTTATAGATGAAAAGGATTCGTAACTTTACAACCCCAAAACTGCAACGTCTCGACAATAACTATTTATAGAGCCATCCCTTTTCCTTCCGGAATGAATTTATGTTTCTCTTAATTCTAGGTGACTTTTTTTTACGAGGCTCAAATTCAATAAAAGTCTGCACTAATTGAATATGTTTAATTAAAAGGAATGTCTTCCTCTAACGGCGGAGGGGGAAAACGCTCATAAGGCGGCCAGACAAAAACAAAGGAAGGTTTATCGCCCTGGAGTTGTCATAAAGTTTTATTCAATATGTCGTCCCGCCTTGTAAGAAGCGATATGGAACATTTTTTTTCATTATTACTATTTTTATTTTATTTCAATCGGAAAAAACAAAAGAATACCTTCAGGCCGGCTATTTAAAAGTGCAAATTAATTAGTTTCTGTAAACATTAAAAAATAATTTACTTTATAACCCCTTATTTAATCGAATTTGTTTGCTTTGAATATTTACGAGGATAATCCCAAAAGTTAGGTCCCCAAAGCACAGGAAAACGGTTAGTGCCGCTGTTTGCAGAACTGTTGCTTCCCCCAATCCCAAATAAGCGCTATTCGCTGAAATGCTGGTTTGGCAGTCGTTAGTAATGCAATTGTCATTTGGAGCTATCTCACATTACGAAGTTTGTGCAATTATTCGGTTTTGAACGCAAAAGAAATTAAAACGATTGAAATCCATCCAAATTAACGGAAAATCCCGTATGGATGTCAGAAAAGTCCGCAAGTGGTACAGGGACCATTTGGGGTGTGTTTTGAGACCAAAAGAAGATTCTTGTTGGACGATTTCATGGTTTCTGTAACCACAATAAGCATTGACAGGTATTGTGAAATACTGAAAAATCTCAGTGAATCAGAGCAGATGATAATTAACGCCGCATTTAGAAGCAACACGAGAGCTTATTGGTGACGGTTTTTAAACCTCTTTCATGTGACGATGGCGATAGCTCCTTCTGGCACCTCCCTCTCCAAATCTTCATTCCATGCCAATGGTTGGTTTAACGTGCATCAGTTTCGTTACACGCGGATATTTAATGGCGTCAGAACTCGAGCCCCACGTCTCGACGAAAACTTCGCTGGTGTCGAGTTCCTGATTATGACCACTACGCAATTGCAGACATTGAGAAACGATGAAGAGGAATGTTGAACAAGGGAGTGACTGCCATCTTTTAAGAACATTTGACCGCGCTTCAGCATCAACGCTCCTCTGCAGACGTATGAAATGGGCATGTAAAATCTGCCTCAGTGGTTACAAAAATGAATCAACCGAAATGGCGATGATGTAGGAAACAAGATGAATGTTCAAGCTTTAAAATGATGCATATATTATGGATTTTTTTTTTCACTTCTAAAAAAAATATTATTTTTAGATTTCTTTCATAATCAGGTAATGAGAAATTTTATAATGAACGAATAACTGCATTATGTCAAAAACTATGTAAGGGTTAAAATTCTAATATTAAAGCAGATCAAGAGGATTGCATGTATTTTACAAATAATAGATAATAAATAAATTCCATGAAATTATATTTTAAACCATGTCGATAGTAGATTAAATGAAATCTCAAGTTTTGGAAAATAAGTAGCCAGTTTAACTAGGCTTTAAATCTGCCATTTTCAATAAAATTAATTGATTATTTGCATCGCACTAAGAAACAACCCGAGAGTATTGGAGACGGACCTCATCATTTTGTACCTCTGTCAGTTGACGAGGACGATTGACTGAAATGATACCTAGCGCTCTTAACTTCCCCGTAACGTCAGCGTGAGCCTCAACAGATTTAAGCACCACTCGGCTACCATGGCCATCGTTATAGATCAGCAGGGAGATAAGGAGAGTGAACACATTTAGTGAAAAGGTTGGAACAACTTAATACCACAAAAAATGAAAAATTAAATGCAATTTCGAAAAAAAGCGAAGTGTAATATATTAAAAGTTTTAAATATTTAGATATCTTGTATCATGATACCCTTAAATTATTTAGATGTGATCTTTACAGGATAAATAATATTATCACAAGTGTTTGAAACTCAATTCGTCCACATATTCCATTAAAAAGATTATCATTATTATTATCACATTATCCATTTCTAAACTCTATTAATAATATCACCTTCTTTTAACGACATTCTTTTATTTCTTTTAATTACTAAATTTACATCGTTTTTTACAATATTAAAATTGCATGTTGCCATAGATTTTATAGTCACATTTTAGTATCGCGGTCGCTGCTTCCGTCAACAGTCACCGTTTCTGCTTCGGGGCGAAGTCGCCGCTTTCCGTTACTACTGCTACTTTGTGGAGCAGTTGATTCCGAACATATTAGGTTAATGGAATGTAATTCAAAAGTAATAAGCTAGTGGAATATAATCCCAAATCAATGAGACATTGGAAAATAAACTAAATTTATTAGGTAGTTGAATATATTCAAAGTAGGGTAATAAAACTTATGAAAATGTAATGAGGAGTGTATTTTAAAAGTAATAGGATATTAGAACCAAATGTGAGACCTGAGCTAATACATTGAAACCTACTTCTTAAAAATGACAGTTCGAGACATCCTAGTTAAATCCAAGATTTCATGCAATTTCCTCCTATAATTTCGAAAATGTTCCTAGTAAGACTCACGACAGGAAAATTTAAGGGGATTTATGTAAGTCTAAAATTTTTTTTAATCGTTGATTCATTTATCATACGGTGTTAAAAAGGGAAGCATGGTATGTATTTTTGGCACAGAGTATTCTATTTTGTGGCCTCCGAAAGGTTTTCTTAAAAAGAAACTAATGATTTGCTCCGAATGAAATTTGGAACACAAGCTATATAGGCCAATCTCTACCTGAATTTACAAAAATATCGGGATTAAAGATACTAAAATTATTTTTTATTAATTAACACTATTACTTAAGTTGGTTAATTAATAAATAGAGGAAGCCATCCTGATGTAAGAACAAGGTAAGTTCAATTGTTTTTCTCTCTCTGATGATTATAGCTGTTTCGATTGATGCGGGCAGAAACAAACATCAGTCCCCTCTTTTTTGGAAGGTAATGGGAAACAACGACATCACTTGGTGTCGTCTTTACTTTCATTTTCTCCACAATTTCCGATTGAACCGAGACCGTAATTTAGTTCTCTTTGAACCCCTAATACTAGTTTTATCCAGTTGGAAATGAAAATTACGAAAAATAGTAAGAAGGGACTTTTTTTTTTTTTTTACAATAATAAGAACTTTCATTTGCGTTTGCTTTTAAGGGCAACAGAGTCAATAGTTGAAGACAAAGATTATATTTAATATATTCGGTACATGTATTAAATATATATATTCTCGTTTTGCTCTTGAATGTTTCCTGACTCGGTTTTTTATGTCTTGAGTTTGGCAACCAATAAAGGGAAATTCATCAAAACTTTCCTATATTTTAGAACGTGCTTTCGAAATTAAATTTAGGATCAGAACTTGTTTGTTCACAAAAATAGTGGGAAAATGACGTTGTTTGAGGCGCAGTCGCTTCGGAACATAATGGTACGTTGTTAACTGACAAAATACTTCTCAATTTCGGAGGAGGAAAAAAAATAAAATGGAAAAGTATTTTTAGTACTTTCTACTGCATCTCACGTTTATCGAACGAGAAATAAGTAAAAAGGGACTTCAAAAGAAAATCGATAGAGTGCTTGCTTTTTCTCAAACTCTTTTCTCGCAGAAACTTTCTTTAAATCAGAAGGACTAAAAACCACTTCATTAAATCGATCAAAACTTGCAATGATAGAAAAAAAACAGTAAGAAAGATTTTTGAATTCAAGAGAGATGTTTTTTCTTCTTCTTCTTTTATTTTTTGTTCTCAATATCGACAGAAAAAGAGACAAGAAGGAAAAAGTTGTAAAAAATTGCGATTTCACCAAATTCTCAAATGAAATTTGTCAGAAAGTTCAGATGACCACACAAAAAGCAATTAACCGATTTTTTTTCCGTCCCCTATCCTAAACATTAATTACTATTCTTTGTATGTGCCACGAGTTTTCCCAGGCGAAAAAAATGTATTTATTAGAAATGCTGGAGTTAAAAGATGTTTGATTTCAAAAAGTGGTTTTCGTTCCATTCATTCATACAATTTTTTTTTTTAAAAAAAAAAAAAAACTTTATGTAATAAAAAGTTATACGATTTCTTAATTAATATACATTTTTTCTACCATTTATTTTACACCCCAAAAGTTATTAATTGAATTTTAAGAGAATTTGATTTTCAAACGAAATCCCTAAACTTTAATTGAGAAAAAGTTGTGAGTGCATTAAAGAAAAATATATATTAAATGTTCACTTTTTGTTGCAGTCTCAAAATTCAGTTAAGTTTCAACAGTTCATGAAATTGCTCAGACTTAATATAAATACAGTTTTGAAAATATTTATTTATATGATAAAATAAAAAAAAAGTTTTTTTTAATTCATTGCACATAATATGTAAAAAATAAGCAAGATGCTATGTTAAAAATAAGTTCACATACAAAAACTTACTTTAAATTTCTATCTTTTTTTCTAATATTTGATATCCTTGAAAAAAAATACATAATTGCTTAACAAGATTTTATAATACAATTTTTATTTTTTTTAAATATTACATCTCGTTATTTTAAAAAACTATTGCTAGTAAATTTTACAATAGAAGAAAAATTTCATGTTTTTCTTAATTCATTGATCCTTGAACTGTTTTTCTAAAAGGGGTGATTTTTCTTTTTCATTGCAATGACTAATAATTTTGAATTACGTTTTAAATAGCGAGGGCCACCTCTGGGTTGACACCCATTCTCCTTCTACATCAACATGACGACTTTCAGTCTGAACAGATTTAACTTGCACCAACAATGTTATACGGTAGTTCTCTAAATGACATCGGGAATCGAAAACGCGACTTGACTTAAACATCACCATCCTCGAAGCCCCGATCATGATCACTACACTACCTCAGAATTTTTATTTCCCGAATAATGTTTATATATACTAACTGCTGTTCATAAAAAATATGTAACAGATAAGAATGCGATAAAGAATTTACTGCCTTAAACGGCAATACTGTCTTGATTTTCTCTTCTTATTTAATGATACATTTGTTTCAAATCTCATCAAGGATTTACTTTTTATAGACAATGGCGACGATCGGGAATTAGAAGTGGGGAAGAGGGAGTGAGAAAAAGTTTATAGACAACAAAAAATAACAGGAAATTCGGGGAGTATGGGAGATGGAATAGAAACAAAGTTTACAATTTACAAAAGTTATCAAATATACTGTGGTTTAGTTTTAATACTAGTATGCAATTTCTTAAAAATTTTTGACAAATATAACTACTTAATATAACTTTGATCAAAAGAACAATATTACACATGAATTATAATTAAATAGATGTATTTCTAGAAATCAAAAATATCATAAATAATTTATTTAAAAAGAGTGCCTTTTTGAAATAAATATCTAAAAAGGATATTTTGCCCAAATACGACAAGTGAAACCTTTACTCAAGACCTTGTTTTATACCCCATTATTCAACAAAATGTGCGAGGAAAAATAAAAATCTTTAAAAAAATTACTCTCGAGGGTTGCTTGTAATACATAACAATCAATTAGGTGCCCAAACCAATACGATTAGTTACATTATATAAAGAAAGATAAGCGTTTAAAAAAATTAATCAAAATCACATGTTCCTATTTTAAAACGATGTTAAATGTTTTTGCCAAGAGTAGACTTCCAAGCATTCATCCATATTCATACGTTCATTCACATGGTTAGTATTACGAGGCTTGCTTGAAAAGTATATCTCAAGGGCAATAACATTTATTATTCGAATTTCAACATTCTTGTTGCACCTTAAAGTTCCGCGTTTCCTCCATGTAAAACATTCATTAGCTTTGTTCCCAGGTGCAGGTGGTGTGCTGAGAACTGAAGAAAATGCGACGCACATAGAGATGAGTTTAAAGCTACGAGGCGCACCCTAACTCCTTCCAAAGATGAAAGGAGCTCCTTAAGGAGCTTCATTTTCTTTTTATGACGTATTGAAATCAGCAATTAAAGCCTGATGTTGACAAAAACCTCTGGAAATAATCTCCGACGGGGCAGGACTAGTCACGCGTCGGCTTATGTGCATGGGAAAGGATGGAGCTTAAACGACATCATTCTAACTTTAACGCATGAGAATTATCTTTAAATAAATTTGTGAGATCTTCCTAATTACCTTCCAGAGAAGAGCAATTTTCCACTAAACATTCCTTCCACTATAAAACCACAAACAAACGCTATTTTTAGATCGAATCAAAGAGTCTGCAGGAAACAATCAGCATAAAACTCTCTTCGTTCTGTTTCAAGAGAAAGGAGTAACGATTCCAAACCTGCAACCTATCTTCCACAAGAAACCAATTCCGAAGGACCAGTCGTAAAAAATTCAATTTTTCCCTGGGAAGTCCATTACTCGAAAGAAGACTATTTTAAAGAAAAGGACGGTGCTCTATTTTCTTTTTTTTTTCCCCTGTCCTCTGCTGTAGAAGTGTTAAGATGATTGAGTGAACCGTGTAACCAACAGCTGCGACCGTCCGACAAAGGAAGCCATTAAAGTGGGGCCTCTTAACCTGGCGTTTAACGGAGATCTAGCGTCCCAGTGGCTTATTAATTCAACTGTGAGGATGATTTCATCAGGACGAAACCGAATAATTTCGGAATTAAAAAGCAGTGGATATCCGTACAGTACTGGTAACCGCTGCAAGTAGATTAAAATATCTAGACAAGTATCATTTGTATTAATATTTCGAATTACGTATTTTATTATGATTTAGCAGGTGAAAAGTTTGATACAAAGCTAAAAGGTTCATAAAGTCCTTAAAGGAGCACTGTACTCTGTGAACACAACTTTTCTTAATTAGAAATATTAATAAAAAAACGTTTTTTAGCTCACATAAAAATGCACTTCAGAAATGGGGAAAACTTCATTTTCCAACAAACAATATATATATATATATATATATATATATATATAGGGTTTTTTTTATAATTTTTTTCAATCAGAATGAATTTGCTACTGTTTCTCCAAATTTTAATAATATTTTTAAACAATATACCTAACCCCTTAACGAAATATATTTTAACTAGGTTAAATATATTTTAACAATATATTTAAACCTCGTCTTTTTGGAAATGTTCCTCACGATATTTTGCAAGGATTTGGTATTTGATCAGTAGTTTTTTTTTTTTTTTTTTTTTTTTTTTTATAAAAATGATGAAATTCTTTTCTATGCACAGAATTATCAAGCATATTATGTAAAACAACGGGGAATATTTTCAAAACTTCATATTGATCACTAAAATGCCGAGTAATTTTAAATACTAGATCGGCATGGAAAATAAAAAGCTGAGAAAAAAAAAACAGTTTGTTTTGAAGGTAATTTGTTACTGAAAATTTATATAACCCGTTAAATTATGAAGCGAGAGCTATGGAAATTAGTACATATATTTAGAAATATTCTACAGTTAAAGTGACAAAACACTTTTCGATATCATAGCACTATCAGTGCAACCGTTCTGTGTGTATCCGATAGGTTTTATATTTCCTCTCTTCTTCCCAAACGACTATTAGATACTTTAAAAAAATTGCGTCCAGTCACTTTCGTGATTACAACAGGAAGCCGATAGGTATCATTCCACTGTCGGTGATCTTTCTTTATTCATTATTCTACCCATTATTCTTCAGTCCGTCGCTGAGTTCCCCCTCTAGTGGCATCACGAGACACTACAGATATTTTGGCCATATATAGGATACTGTGTCCACTTGAGACGTCTTCACAAGGAAATTACAACTTATTTAATGCCAAGTTTAAACATTCTCCACTTTCTAAGTTTAAAAGCAACGTATATCATATTTCAATATAATATCTGAGATATCTATATACTGATGTATTCGTTTATGCACTTAAGTAATTATGTGCAAGAAATTAATAACCAATAGATGTATTAACACCGTGTCGTGTACTCTTTCAGTGCATCTTGCATAAAACTCATTGCATATTAGGCCTGCGGTAGCCTAATGCTCGCGGTCGGCGATTTTCGTCGAGTTGGGTGTTCGAGACTTGATGCCACTAACGACCAGCCGTGTAACCATGGCTGATGAACGTTTAATCTATCAAGACTCAAAGTTTTTCTGCAGCGTGATGTGGAAGTTAGGAGAGAGAGGTGCCAGCTCAGGTGTCGTCCTCGTCACTTTATCGAGGCTCAAAATGACGAGATCCACCACCAATAGCCCTCGTGTTGCTTCTTGTGCGACGTTAATAAAACCAAACTAAACATTGCATTTATAATTTTAAATATTTGCAGATTTCTTACAAATATAAGATTTTATATACTGAACATAATAATTTCTCAATTCGGAATTTAATAAAATGTTAAAGATTTAAGTTTCATGACATTCAAATTTCCCTCAATTTTTATATAAATGTTGTACAATACTTCGTATGTGTGAGTATTTATAAGGAAAAAAATAACGTTCACAGTGCATATTAAATATTCTCATTTCATAATACGGAGAATATCAGAAAAGTTACCCAGAACCCTGAAAAATCACAGTTTTTGTGTAAAACGCAAACACGTGTATTTTTCTCTATAATGTAGCCCACGTTTGTTTTTAATTTTAAAATTAAAACTTTTAGCGTTCTATTTATCATCAAATACGAGAAGACAACTATAGATTCAGAGAAGGGTTGTCTATTTTTCAACAGCAAAAGAGAAAGAGAGATGAAAAAAAGAAAAAAACAAACCTGAAGTATTTTGAGGTCTCAGTTTCCTGAAGAATCAAGGAATTTGAATCAAATAAATATAAAAAATAATATTCAAAGAAATATACCTATAGTCTTATGATACTTGAAATATGCACGTATTAATTGTTTTTTAAATCAGCATAATCTTCAAACAATAGAAATGGTATGCCTATCAAATGAATTAGAGTTGTACATATGGTATGTATTATATATCATCATTAATTTATTTATTATAAGCCATTAGGATAGCTGAAGTGACATTATATTATTGTCGGTGTGTCAGCACAAAATTTTGAAATATGACTCTCGGTGAATAAGTTTTCATTTGTTTAATACAATGTCAGTCCTAATATAATTTCAGTCACTTCAGTTATGTGTAAAATTTTTAAAAACTTATAGAAACTGCTAAAAGACGACTAAAGCCTCCTTATTTGAAAATAAGGTAGAACAAAATTTCAAATAGTGCTGAACTAATTCCAAAATGATAATATGTACAGTAGTTCCCAAAATTAAATATATACCTCCCACTCAGTTTCTTAAAAACAATATTACTAAATACTCGCTCAAGTTTAATAATTATAAGCCCAATAAAATGTATTTTATTAAATGTATTAGACTAAAAAACAAAAAAAGAAGAATGGATAATATTTTAACTAACAAAATTTTTACATTCAAATTTCAGGGTGTACACAATATAAAAAATGCTATTTTACTACCATTATTATTATTCTTGTAATGATTAAATATGATAATAGTCTCATTCTTTTGAGATACTATTGTTTGATTTCTAAGGGAAAAAAATTTAGAAGAGAAAATGAGCTGCTGAGAGAATACTGAAGTTAATATTGATACTCGGAAAATTGTAATTCTAACGTCTGAGGTAAGTAAATTTCTATGTTCAATGTAGTTGCGGCTGGGTACAAAAAGTCAACCAGAAATATAAAATAATGTGAGCAAATTGCAAATGAACTTTGAGAAGTTAGAGAAATAATTATTTGAAGAACAGACACCTCATTCGGGATGCTTGAAAAAAAAAAAAAAACCTCTGTTGAAACTAGAAAATAGAGGTCGCTGCGTGTCATACAAAAGGTCCCTTAAGTAACTGCCTTCGAACTACTTTTGCCCAATTTGGAATCAAGCTGCTCAGATCCCCCATAATAAAATGGAAATAATATTATAAGAATGATCGACCGAGCCAGATGGTTCATGCGAAACAAAGACATCAGAGATTCCCTTAAAATTTTAAAACTTCAATCTTATACCAAGATTATCACAAATAAATTCTTAAACAGCATAATAAATAACCCAAACCCCTCCATCCAAGAAATTAAAAACTACTAACGAACCTATCAGGCCCGAAGATCAACTACACAAAATCTCCACTTTTCTTCTAACCAAAATATACTCCAATAGGAAAACTCCTGCCTCCTAGAGTCAGAGGAAAACCTTTTCCCCGCAAAGAAATCCGAACTCTCTCAAATCTGAGCAGCCGCTTTTTGATTGGACAGTGACAATTCGCCCTGTACTCACCCCCCCCCCTCTGCACAGAATAATGCTCGCTTTTCAGCCTGATTCTCAAAATAGTTTATTATCCCTAGATTATCAATTTTTCATATAACTGCTTCTTAATTTAAAGACTTATTTTTTTAAATACTCGTGTATCCTTTAATTTAATTAAAATTTTACAATATGCAAACATCCATTTTTAATTATGGGCAATTTGGAAAACTAATCAGGTTAAACTCAGATCGGAGATTAAAGTCCTTTAGGGCAAGGCACTCCAAATAAAAATCCACTACGAACTTCAGTAGCGAAACTTATTCTTTTTTTAAATGTTGTGTTGTGCATCTTAGTAATGAATCAAGTTAATTATGCCAAAAAAATCTTGTGGATTATTTTATCAATCGATGATTTGAAAAGCTGCCTACCTGAGAGGTATATGAAATTTCTATTATTCTGAATTGCGAATTTTCTTGTGTTAGTTTACACACCCTCCTCAGGTCAGCGCTGTAAAAATTGTCCCATCTACAATACTTTAGCAGTAATAGGAAGATGTATTTCTGCAGAAACAATCCGAAGAGTATTCCGCTAAGCAAATGACAGTGGTCACGGAGTTCGATGAAGTTACAAAGCAAGCAGAGAAGAAAGGAAATCACATTTCAAAGTCTCAATATTAGAAATAGAATATATATCCAAACATAAGAATAATGTAATATTCAGTTTTGAAATTTAAATCAATGTCTTAGAAGTGATCATCACGATGGTATGTTGGGTGGAATCGTAACTCTGGAGCTTTTTGGGGTGAAGCCTAAGCCCAAAACAATTTTCGCTGTCAAGCATAAAAGTGACTTGGTTCTTGCTGGGACTGTATATCTTCAAAAGCTTGAAAAGGAAATCATGAATGAAATAAAAATAATTGGGTGCACTAAAGAATAAATTAAAACTCTAAGCGCTTCTTAAATTATTCTTCAGAATTAGGTTAGCGGCTGCATTAAATGTTTCAACAAGATAATGAATCAAGTATACAAATAAAATTGTTAAATTACAGTTGTTGTGCAATTGTAAAATGCTACTGCATCACTATGTGATAGTGTGGTTCCTTTTGGAAAAGTCTGTTCAAAAGTATTACGTTATCTCCATTCCTCTTAATTTCAAATTAATTCTTCTCTTTTTAAATTTCTATTTTGGAAGTATTTTTTAACAACTCTTTCTCTCATTCTGTTAAAAATTTTCCCTAACTAATAATGTTGAAGCTATTTTTTGTATACTTTGTAGTCTAGATCTCCCACGATACCTCGCAAGATTACGATGCATGCTTACTCTGAGAGTCCCGAATGAATTTATTTCGTGTGTGTAGATTAATTGGTTGATTTTGCATGCGAATTTTAGAAAACATCCTTGAAATTCGCCAATTTAGGATTTTTCAAAAAATATTTTAAATCGTTCCATCCACAATTCTAACGATCCAAACATCGCGATATTCATGCAGCTTACGGAGTGAATATTTGGAAATCTTTTTAAAAAGGAACAGAAGAAAAATGTCAGTTAGCTGATTGAATACAAAATTTTAACTGCGCTTCAAATTTTTTAGGAAATCATTTCACTCTTTTATTTTCCTTCCATTAAAAAATTAATATATTCACAAAATTTTTATTTTTAATTTGCACCTCCCATATATATATATATATATATATATATATACGCTGGTACACAAGAAGTACAAATGCGCCAAACGTCAGTAACCGACAGCTGTTTAGCGTGAAGGTTTCTTTTTCAAATACAATGCCTATCGCTTCTGTAAACAAATCCGTACAGCCGTAGCCTTCGTTCGGATAAGAATTTTTGTTTGTTTGTTTGTTTCGCTGGAAAAATGATAAGTGAGCAACGAATTATTGTGAAACTTCACATGAAACTTGAAAAAACTGCAGCTAATAATTTATTGAAATAAGTGTATGGCAATGAACGTTTATTGCGTGCACGGGTTTTTGAGTGGTTTAAGCGTTTTTAAAGTGACCGAGAATACGTTGAAAATGATTCACGCGTGGGTCGCTCTTGCATGTCAAAAACGGTTGACAATATCGAAAAAATAGGTAATCTCGTTCGATCTAACCTTGCTCGGTTAAGTATTCATACAATTTCTGAGACTGTAGAAATCTACAAAGACTCCGTACGGAAAATTTTACATAACAATTTTATTAAAATGCAAAAGTACGTGCCCAAATGGTGTCTGAAATTCTCACGTTTGAGCAGGAAGAAGCTCGTAAAAATGTTTGTACTGACACTTTGAATGCCATTGAAAATGACCCAAACTTATTGGAAAGGAAAACAATGTGTGACGAATTGTTGGTTTTTACTTATGGAAGCTCATGCACTCGAAGAGCCCATCTTCTCTGAGAGTCAAAAAAGCTCGAATGAACAAATCAAAATTTAAAGCAATGATGTTTGGTTTTTTTTCGATATTCATGTAATTGTGTACCTTCATAGGGGTTCCGTAAAGGTCGAACAAAATGATGAATTAACAAGAGATAAGGGGAACAATATGTGCTGCAGAAATGCTTGAGGGCGTAAACAATCCTGCAAACAGGGTTGGTTGTACTCATTACAGATGTGCACAAGAATATTATTCTAGATTTTCGAGAAAAGGGGGACATAATTAGCGGTAAGAACGAATTTTTAACCCCAAATCAATTCGCGGAATCAGGAGTCAGAGGTTTTCTCTTTCTCCAGTCGTTTGAAGCCATGATTTTGAAGTGAGCATCCTGCTCTTGAGGAAATCGCATTTGCTTTGATTGAAATACAAATGATGCAGTGTTCCTTTTTCCTGGTTTCAAATGTGAAGTAAATTTGCGAAAGAAAATGGAAATCGTGATGCAGCAAGGATGTGTCTGAAGATATAACAGAAGAGGAATGTAATAAAATTTTTGTGTTATCCTACAGTGAAATGTTTTAATTTTATAAATATATTCCGGTGTATTATGCTCATTATTAATACAAAAAAATAAGATCTAAATGTTCAGTTGTGCGTTATGAGCCTGATGTTAAAATGATAAATTTAAAAGTGAAAAAATCATATTTCTACATATGCCTAAACTATGTTTATTGAAAAGGAATCACATGCTTTTTGAGCTTTCATTATTGAAAATTTTCACTATCTGATAACATAAAAAGTTCATCATATTCGGTTCCTGTTATATTTTCAGGCACATCCTTGCTGCAGCATGAAAATTTTGAATTTGATAAGGAATATAATTACTTTTAAATAAACAGCGTTTAGATACATACAGAAATCTAATTTAAATATATATATATATATATATATATATATACATGTGTGTGTATGTGTGTAAGAGAGAGTTAACACATTTTTATATTTTATTACATTTATAATTTTTACTCACATTTATAATATATGCAGAGGAAGAGAGAGAGAGAGTGTGTGTTTACACATTTTTAGAATGATTTGGGGGAAATGTTCTGGACATAATTGTTTCAGGATTTTATATCTGCATGGATTTCTCCATGACGAAGGACCTTTCATTAAACTTCCAGGCTCTTGGATTACTTTTAAGAGCTCATTCATATCAGAGTCCAGTGATGTGTTTGACCTCAGCCAGAGCTCTTTCCAGTGCAATAAAGAGAGTGCCATATGCGAGACGTTATGAGACATTTTTACGTGTTTTGCAATGTCTCAGCCATTTTTCCTTTTTACAAAGAATGTAAAGGTAGTTTTTGAAATATGACTTATGGCTGTGTCTTGATGTAGTTTCACTCTTTGAAAGGCGATGGTATAGAAATAGATTTTTTTTCCTGTAAAGTACCAACCCTCACACTCAAAAGTATTTTGATTTTAACATTGTTCAAAATATTCTTATTTTTAGTTTCTAATTGTAAGAGAAACCTGCGGCAATTGTTAAGCTTTTATTGAAACTTCCTTTGTATTCTCGAAACCAGGTTTTTGGATACTTTTTTTCTTGCATTTTCTATAGCGAATAGAACTATATTGATGCAGTCATTTAGATCAGCCCATGCTTCATTATCATTTAACTCTTGCCAAATGATTTTCACGAATTTCTCCATAAAATGTCTTGCGTTCAGCCACAGACTTCAGTAAAAGATAGTGAATATTTTATTTTTTAATTTTTAAAACGCCCAATTTTAGTTCATTATTTTGTTTATTACTGCTACAAATGTTTAATAATTATTTATGGATGATGGATTATTTTATTGTTATTATTAAATTTGTAAGCTCACTTCAGAAACATTTGAAATAGTACTTAACCTTTCAGGGTATTTATTTGGGGCTCTCTTTCTATATAAGTAATGAGTGACAATGTTTCTTGTCTGCTTAATAATGTTAATTACTTAACGCTGAGTTGCTGTGAAGAATTATTTCTCCAAATTATTGGCATTTTTAAAACATTTTATCGTAATCTTTCTAAACATGATCAAAAACACCTTCCGTACATTATAACTTATTAAATGTGTTATTTTTTAATTTGATATAGTCAAATCATTATATAACGATTAAAAATGACTTTAGGACAATATTCAAAACATAAACCTTCCAATTTTGGACCCGGTAAAATTAATAATAAAAAACCACCAAGTGTTCCAAAAGAAATTCACATAATTCTTTCCCGTTAAAATTCATCAAAACTCTTTAAAACTAACTACTTGAAAGTCGGTCTCTTATGCTGAAAGCCTTATGTTCTAAAAACACATCCGCCCGCAGAAGAGAGGATCTCAAAGTACACGAAAAACGGCTCCAAATAGCTGAATAAAATTTCACATATGCTCACACAACTCCTCATTAACATTATATACAGGGGCGGATTTCATTATCGGAGATACTCGGTCGAGTTATGAGCGAATCTTTCGCAAGAGGAACGCCCCACTTAGGGCACAATTTATGCGAAGTTTGAAAGCGATGGCTAAAGACTTGTTCGAATGGTCCCAATAACGACTAGATTAAGGTGTTGGATGCGTCTGCGTGTCTTATCAAATGACCTTCGAATATCATCTCGCTGAGAACTCCGGTACGTTAATCCAATGAGTCGTTTATTCAAGAGCAACATCTGCAACGCACTTCTCGTAAACGAGCGGTACAAATGCGCATCATTTTGACAAGCGTAAGGAGCTCGTTAATGCCCTACTTCTTGTCAGGCATGTTTTAATATGCAGTATCTTTCTGTATCATTTATAAATATTATACATCCATATATATATGGAGGTCCCGAAAAGGGGAAATGGAAATTAACGTAATTTACCTCTCGCTTCTGCAAACGATCGCTAAGTGAATTAACTTTGGATTGATGGGATTTTATTACCTTTGTACTTAGAAGAAACATGAGTTCTATTCACGGCGACCTCTTTATTTTGAAACACGATGACAGGAACAACACTTGAGCTGGCATCCACTTTCCAAACCATCCCAAAGTGAGATCTTTAAGCCTCGACATAATTAACGTGCACCAGTTCCGATACATACATTCTTTGGTCTAAGGACTATTGCCAATGAAGAATCGTGGTAGCTTGGTTGATAGAGTAACGAATGCATTATCGACGGATTGCGGTTGCGGGTCTCGGGATTTTAAAGACCCTTTACTTAGAGGAACATTACATTAAATTAAAGTTACTTTAAAGAATATAGAAGTATCCTTCACTAATCTTGAATACAGAAGCATCCATCACTTATCCTTATTTGAACATTGGGGAAAAAATGTATAATTTGTGACAAATCTTTTTACAACGAGTACTTTCTCAGGCTTTCTTAAATTTTGGTTACAATGTCTTACTTATTTATATAAATTATTATATTAACCCCTACAGATCGTCAGATATTTAAAGCATTAAAACATTATGATTCCTTGTCCAAATTTTAAAACGTTAGTAACAGCAACAAAGAATTTACATGGGGAAGTTAAAGTTAAGCGAAACAGAACTCCATAGCTCCGATTATACTGAATATATCCAAATGAAACTTTAAAAGAGGAGGTCTAGATTTAGCCGAAAGGGGGGTGGAATAATATTTACATATTTTTTTCGATAGAGGGAGCTGGTAAATCAAATGGTAAATCGAAGTGCAAATAAAAAAAAAACATTAGTTTTATTTATTACATTCACATGTGCGGGAAGTGCATGCCTTGTCGGTCAACAGCATGTTTAAAGCTTAACGCCGCATCATCAACGGCACATACACATTGTGATGAAATGAGGGAAACATAGGGTGGACTTTCAGCTCAGCTTCATTATTTGTATGTAATGTTTGAGAAAAGCACCGTCATAAGGAATCGGATCCACAATATTGCTTGCATTCAGCAGTAAAAATCTCTCTTCCGCAATATAAAACCATTAATTTATTATTCTTTCATTTTTTATTTTCATATTTATAAATCATCTTTTTTAGCCCTCTGGACGTGTCACTGGATTGGAATAAGTGGAATGGGAAAGAAGTAAATCACTATTGTACTGTCTAGTGACACTATCTTCTTTTCTTTCTTTCCTTTTTCATATCATAAATCGTCAACATAATTTAAATGGCCGATGAGATCGTCTTTTTCAGAACAGATTTACCAGAAGCACTCCACTGTTTTTATGGTTACTCTGTTTGCGGTATGTAATGATGAATCCAAATATGTACCATTGAGACAAATTTAAACGGCACCAATCGAAACTAATCTATAAATCAGTGTCATATTTGTTTCGCACCCGCTTGATAGTGAGAAGCCAACGATGGTAACACAAACTTGCTTTGTGACTTCATGTGCCGTCAAACACAGATTCTCTTTGAACCAGCTTCGCATACATGTGGCGATGTTTATTTCTTGATCAGAAACAAAATTAGAAACCCATAGTTAAGCCATGAAATTTTTTTTACCTATTATTTTATCCTTCATAAAGTATTAAAATAATCTTTGTTCCTAAAGTAGGATTTCCAGCTATGCCTTATATATTTAATTTACTACCATAATAACGCTTAATCTTATTTTGTATCAGAATGTGAATAGAAAACAATTTGCATGGAAACTACGTTAACATTAAGAAGTGTTGAAAATATTTCATATGTAATCTGTGTTTCATTTCATATGCAATCGATTGTTTAAAATAATTCAATATATATATATATATATATATATATATATATATATATATATATATATATATATTCTTATTACGAAAATAAGATATGAAATTAGGTTGATGTACAATTAAATTAATTTTAATTTATATAGCTTAGTTAAATTTGCTTAGTTTATCCCAATTTAAACTAAACTAATAAATTTTTGAACCAATATTAATTTCAATTTAATTGTATCTGATTAATTTTAATGAGTTAGATAACACACACATCTTTGATTATATTTAATTTAAAAAATTAAAAAATTATATGTAAAGAATACTTTCAATAAAATTAAGAAAACCACTTTTCTAGAAATAATTTCAGAGATGGAAAAAAAAAATACTTCGAATACGATCACGAAAACTTTCGATTCGGTACAATTGATTTTACTGTTTTGTAATCGGAAATAGTAAATAAAATGTTTAAAACTTGAAATTTATGAGGAAAAAAATAAAGTAGATTATTTATATATTACAATGAGTCTCTCTCTCTATCTCTCTTTCACTTTAAAAATATTTAAAACTTCAAAAAAAAAATTACCTATCACTTAAAGAGCATAAGCTTTCTTATTTTTAATTAAAGATCGAAACCCTCAACGTCAAAATGTCCAATTCAGCAACATCTAATTTGGACAGGCGGATATTAAACAGCATACAAATAATTAACTTTTATTTTTTATTATTTTCCTACTTTCCTTAATTATTATAGATAATAATTAAAGATTCGTTAAAGGAAAAAATTATCTTTTTCCGCGTGAAAACTCGACATGAATCTCTCCCTCCCCCCTTTTTTTTTAACGAAAAAGTCTTGAGATGTACTTTTTTTTTTTTTTTTTTTGCAAAATGCCGCAAACTAATGAGTGGGATTGGACTAATTAAAAGATAAGGTCTCAAGCAATTATCCTAACAAGCCAGAACGTTAATCATTAATGCGTGTTCTTAATTAGAAAACTTTAAAAGAGAAGGTAATTTAAACGATTCCATAATGCAAGAGGTTTTACTCGAAACAGCTAATTGAATAGTCGCACAGAATGACTGGAGCAGGAAATAGCGTTCATTTTGGAATGCGAAAATTAAGAGAATGTTTCATTCAAAGGTGTTATGCATAAAGGAAGTACTGATTGTATGGGCTCAAATCATGATTGTTTCAAGGAATTCATTTGTCAATCAATCCCAACCGCATTCCTAGCTTTGACTTTCCCCGTAGAAAATCTGATTGTTTCCAAATGAAAGAGAAATATTTCACTGCAGAAATACAGGCTATTCGTTGACACTGAAATAGAATAATTATATTTTTAATAATTGCAGACACAGTCTGAATACATCCCGAACGAGGTGGAAGCTTTGATAGGATAATAAAGACCACTACTATCTAGGTTTTGAGCCATTGCATTTGAGTGATATCAAAGATTTGAATCACAGGTTCCAAAAAGAAAGAGTCAATAAAGAAAACAACAGTCTCCTTCAATTCTTAAAAAGGTCCAGAAATCAAATATTATTACTGAGCAGAAACGCTCACGCGTCTTGAAACAAAAGAATAATGTATTACTACTTCTCTAATAAATTCAAATGAGTCTGAACCAGAAATGAGTCCAATTTCAACATCAGCTATCCGACTGTTTTATAATCTCCTGACACTAAACCTTGCGAATACACATTTCTGTATTCCCAAACTTCAAGCCATTCGCAGTTTATAAACCCTTTCAATCTCGCTTACCAATCTTTCTTATTCATTACAATACAGCAATGCTGATTTTCACAAGTCACTGTGTATTCACAAGAGGTTCTCAAATCATATAATAAGTAGTTCTAAAAGGTTAATGGAAGGAATATACGTTTGAGAACCCTGTTACAACGGATTCTCACATGCATTCCCCATAACCTCGGGCGCTGATTTACTACTATGTTTGATTTGTGAAAGAACATGTAATTAATCCTTACTATATCAGAATAGGATATGGAAAAGGATATTGCGGAAGAACTTTTAGAAAATAAATAGGGGAGGTATAATTAAGTCATAGGAACGCTACAGAGCAAATGTAAGAAGGTAGTCAGATCACGACTAGACTGAATCGGATCTCGTGGTTGGAAATATACTCCACTTATTAGAAGCGCTTTGTTAAAGTCTGGAAGGAAAATAGACATATGTAATATAATATGAGTGTTTAGTTAAGCAGAGGTAAATTAACCACATATATTTTGTTTATTTTGTTAGTGTTTTGTCTCTTGATCACAATTAGGACCATTCGTTAATACCAAAAAGAACGGAATCTGGTAAACTTTATGTTGAAAAACTAACAAACTTTAACAAAACAAAAACAAAGAACAAAATTATACTTTAGTGAGCATGCACTTATTTCTTTATCAATTTCTTACATCCTAAATACACAAGGGTATTATCTTAAATACACAAGTGTTATTTTACTTATTACGCCACATATTTCCTCATAACTACATGTACTAAGGAACTGTCCCAACCGCATTCTCATTTGAAAGGACCACTTCAAGAGCAAATATTTTAATGCAGTTAGCACGCCTGAAATTCGCGAGAAACAGGCCCTTTTGTTCCGTAATTTGAAGTGCAAATAGATTTAAATGGCCAAAAAACATGACATCAACGTGAACTACACTTGTCGTGATAAGTATTCGACATACATGAGAGAGAGAGAATGTTTCCACAATTTTTAAGGCATGTGCTTATTCTCGGGGCACTTCTTTCAAAAAAAAATTATGAAACACTTGTTTTTAGTTTCAATGGTCTATAAAATTGTAAATTCAAAAGTCATTTAAATGTACGTTTTCTCATTTTTCAAATTTGCGCTATATTTGCTTAAAATTTAATAAAAATTGACATTTACGCTAAAGTTCATATAACAAATTCTAATTAATATACCTCACTTTTTGGTTCAACATTATATTTAATGTACACATACTTGTGTTGTAAAGCAGAAAAAAAATGCAACTATTTCTTAAACTTACTGAGCTATATCAAAATTTATAAACACAACATGATTTTACAAAAAATATATCTTTTGAATAAAAATAGCTCCAAAATAGTTATATATTTAAAATTTATGTTAGAGATTCACAACCTACCTATAGATGTACAGAACTTTGTGGTAAAATTTCATTTGAATATATAAAATACTTTTTAAGGTGTGAGATTTTTCGTAATAAAAAAAATCGCAGTTTTCCAGAAAATGCAAATAAAGATTTTAATGTTTCTTAAAATATCACATTCTTACACGAATGCATTAACTGACTAGCCTAGAAACAAATGCAAACCGTTTTTAAAATCCTCAATCAGTGGACTTCAATAAAAGTAATAAAAAAACGAAATTTTTCACGAAAACGGTAATTTTTGGGTAGGCACATATCTTAAGAAAAGAAAAATCTACAGATTCCCGTTGGTATATTTTAACTTATTGTATAATTCCCTTATATTCCAATGAGTGTTGTCTTAATTTTTAATAACGAAAAACAGAAACTGATTCATTAATACGCATAGTTAAGAAACAAACAAAAAATATTCGAAAATTGCAATATTATTCGAAATTTTTGGCTCTTTGACAAGAACAGTATTCACATTCTAAATAAAACACGCGTAGTTTGACAAGGTTCATTTCTGTTCTTTTGCTGCATTTCGTTTAAAAATTAATGAAATACGGTGCGGGAAAACAAAGAAATTCGAAATGAACAGTGAAATTTGAGCGAAAAAGTGAGTTGCTCTTATAGAATTGTGAGATAAATTTTAAAATATTATTCTGCAAATCATAATTTTAAGATAATCTAGAAAATTGTGTCCATTGTGAGTAATCACTCTAAAATAAGATAAAATGCTGAAATGTATGGTGAGGAAAAACCATTTCAGGAGTCAAAGATTCGTAAGTAGAAAGTGGTAAGGAGTAGATATCTCCACTATGCGAAGACTCCATGAACTTCTATCACGTATGTCCAGGGTAAAAACGCTGCTTATTTTCTAGCAAAAAAGAAAAGAAAAAAAGAAAGAAACGAAATGAAAGAAAAAGAAAAGATTCGGCGGTAGACGAAACAGATTACAATGGGGTATTCAGCACCGTACTTTTTAGCGATGAATCCATGCTTTGCGTTTCGCTCCATCATCTAGGTACCCGTGTTTTGTTTAAATGAACCATCATTAGTCACTTAACTAAATAATCAGAAATAAAGGCAGTCAAATTGATTTTATTCACATACTCAAAGTTCAGTATCCATATTAATATGTTCCTAGACGCAGGGACGTCTTAAGACTTCTTGAGGCCCTGGGCCCTCATCAAAAAATAGGCCCCACCTGCAAACCTTTAATTTAATTTGGTGTATATGCATGTACAGATCTATAAAAACAATCCACAGTAAAATAAGGTTTTATGTAAATATTCGTTTTCTACATTTTAAATTTGTAAAATCATTAATTTGGTTTTCAAAATCAATTGTTAATAATATTTCATTTTCACTACTCAATAAGCTTAGATTATTCAAACAGGATTGAGTCATACGATTTCTGAATTCGTTTTTGACCAGTTTTTAGTTTTGAAAATGAACGCTCACCACTCGCGTTAGTAATAATCATTGATAAGAAAATTTTCATTATTATTTCAATATTGAGAAACACAGTGAATAGTTTTTCATTACACTTGTATGTAAAGAATGTGTTGATCCCAATTCCAGTCCCCTCATACAACAACTGTTCTTCATCTCCATTGGTAGAATTGTAACCGGCGGTTTTCGTTCAGTCGCGGGTTCGATCCTTGGTTACCAAGGACCCACAGTGTAGCCGGGGCTGATGCACATTAAATCTGTCGGGGCCTAAAGTCCTCCTTTGGCGTGGTGTGGAAGTTAGAAGAGGGGGATGCCAGCTCTGGTGTTTTCTCGTCACTTGATCGAGGTACAAAATTACGAGGTCCGTCGCCAATATAGCCTTCGTGTTGCTTCTAGTGCGACGTTAATAAAAACTAATCCATTAGTAGAATTATATTTCTTATTAATCTTCCTTTTTTCCATTTCTTCTCTTTGCTTTTTCTTCAGCTTTTCGCCATGAATGATCATGTATGACTTGAAATGCTTACATTCTAAGTTCATTTTCTCTCCATTGAGGTCTTTATTGTAACATTTTGATATTTTCTTGCATGCTATTTTAATATCTATCTCATCCAAATTAGAGCTATTTCGAAAAAATCCAAACATTTAAAAAAGCTTCTCATATTTTTTACTACTCGTTTGTATATTGTAAATTAGTGAATCGATTATTGGTAAACAGGTTTCTCTCTATTTTAAATTTCTGTCTGTGGCTGTTTTCAAACGTTGCGTCGGTGTCTCTGTTTCCTTCAATGAAAATTACCCTAACATGGGGTTGTCTTACACGCTAGTGAACACATTGATACTCCTTAATAAGGGACACTTCCTTGGTTTTTGACTCATAATAGTCAAAAGAGTCTCTTTTGGTTTTTCTATATATCATTAACGATTTTAATCCTTTTAAACCTTTCGAAAAATCCATATTTTTACTCTGGAGAAATAGATTTACTTTGTCAATATGTGTCAAAAAGTCAATCCAAAGGATAGTTTTAAAAAAGTAGCTTCTCTAATTCATTCATCTTAATTTTTAATTTTTTGCAGAAAGTCGAGTATCCCCTGCCTGTAATTTATCATTAATTAAGCATCCATGCGCATGAAAATATTTAAAAATACTTGCAAACACTTTTAAAAAATCGAAAACCAGATAAATATTTCTTTTTCGCTCTTTCGAATTCATTTTATTCTATGCAATTAAAAGCGATATCCTAGATGTAAATAGAAAAGTACGAAACTCCATAAGATTAACATTACACTCTTGGTGTCGTGTCGACGGTAGCCTCAAAGGTTTTATATCAATACTAACTGGAATACCCATTTTCCACACGAGTGAAGTTTTAAAATAAAATTATCAGTTATTAAAAAATAAATGACCAGTAAAACTTAAAATAAATGACCAGTTATAGCTTAGAATCCCCTTTTAAACCTGCACGAGATGATGTACAGAAAAATTATGAATAATTTAGTAAATGATGGCTCCCTTTTTTTATTTATATCCTAAAAATAACTAAGATGTTTTTTAAAATAACACACATTTGGGGACGAGTTATTCGAAAAAGAATAGTTATTTTGCTACTAAAAATAAGTAAATAAATAAATACGCTGTTCTAAAAATCATTATGCCTTATCTCACGTAATATGCACATAACTATGAGTAAGATTTTTTTTAAGAGAAAAAAAAAGAAAAGAAAAGTTGCTCACAAGTTTATAAATAAAAAATGTATAAAATTAAAGTATTATTAATAAATCTCAATTTTCTGTAGGAATATCTGATTAAGTGATTAAACAAACACGCGCAAATAGAACATTTCTGGTGAGAGTTCTTATACCCTAAAAATCTCTTATTTTGTACCAAAAATTTCTCCACTTTTAATATTTACTCAAATTAGCATCAAATTGTTGTTCAGGTATTTATTTACCTAATTACCAAATCGAACTGTAAGATTCCTGTTATATTATTGTTTTTCTACATTTATATTACATAACTATAATCAGTAGTAATGTAATATATTCGTTTCATAAATGTTCTTTTTTATTTGGTTTTCAATAATAATAAAAACAAACAGTCATTTGAATTTTTAAACGAGTAAAATAACACTTTCCATGAAAGAAGCAAATAAAAATATTTCTCTGAATGACAATACATATCGGAAATTCTTTTGGAAGATCACAGTGCATTCAGAATGAAGGAAGAGCGCAATTATGCATATTAATCATTGTAAAAATATTCTAAAAGTCTATTAAAATAATTACATATAATTTTATAAACAATTAAGAGATTATTTCGTGTTGTTCAGAGGGAGAGAGAAGAAAGTTTACAAAAAAAAACCCAGCAGAATTTTTTTTAAACAGGATACTATTTTCATAACTCTGTCAATAAAAAAAATTCAAATACAATTTCATATTATTTTACTACTTTTAATGCGATATAAATATTTGTATATTATCATAAATCTCGAATACAATTCCAAAATAAAAGCATAATTACCTCTTGCTGTTTCAAAAAAATTAAATTTAAAGGAATGAATTGCCGATTTAGAACCTTAGACACTTGTTTCTTCGAAAAAAAGTGTGATTTCCTTCAGGGTCATTTCAATCCTCTTTTTATTAGCCTTGAAGCCTGTCATAAAATATGGAATGTATTTTTGTCCATTCATGAGGGATCCTTAACTCATGTGTTCAAATAAATAAAAGGTCGCTGGAGGGAGTGTCTGTTATGTCTGTGATTCTCACAGCAGCATTTTTATCAATAAATTGGACATAACTCGCATTAGAAATAAAACTAATATTTTCCCCGATTCTTAGCAAACGTTGTAAATAGAAAATTTTAATATGGAAGTAACTGTCTTCAACCAATTATGTCCAGGAATAACATTTGACAATTAAAATTATTCTGATCATGATCTTATTGAGGCCAAGTAGAGAACGAGGCGAGGCCCCCTCAAAGGCGAGGCCCTGGGCCACGGCCCAGTTGGCCCATGCCTTAAGACGTCCCTGCCTAGACGCGTCTGAAACGATACCTCCGTATTATTACTTGTATGACACTTCCTAACCGTATCTGAGTCGGTTATAAATCTGGATTCTACTACTCATCATTTCACAGTGGAGAGTCAGTCAACTAAACTTGGCCAATCTCAAATGAAACCTCCGTACTAGATGAGGAAAGTGAATAGTTTTTCATCTTAATCTATCTTTCCTTCTATCAACCGTCTCTGGAACATCTTCCTGGCCTATCATCTCGAGATTTCTGTAGCTGGAATTGAAAGGGCGTCGTTTCAGAAGAGATGATGCGACGCAGCAGCTTACCAAAAATGGTTTCCAGGACTGTTTCGAAAGGTGGAACAAAAGTAAAAATGCAAGAAAACAGTATTTTGAAGGAAAATAAATATACCATAGATACTTTCACTATATTGTGTTAGACCAATTTTGGGAATTTTGCAAAGGGTTTTCGTTACAATGATTATTTAATCAAAGTAACTTAATAATCAAAAACTCAAACGAGAAATGTGCACACGAATCTGATTTAATAAACTATCCTAAAATGGTTCACAGCGACTAACAACGATAATTATTTTCGAAAATATTTAAGCTTATTTCCAAGCTCTCTGAAGCATTTATATCAAATATTTGAATAATTCACATCTTCAGAAACGATGAAAGCGTCAAACATTGATACAATTTGAATGCTGTTCTGCTACAAATTTCAAGCTAATTTCGTCGACAAGCTTCTCGAATTACATTTCTCGATGTCACTAATTATGAATGACGCGTTCTTGTAAAATATTTAACGAAGATCGCGTGTAATTTGGTTAAAGTAATTTACTTGAGTGGTTCACGGTTTCCGCTTACGAGCCTCGATTTCTTGTCTTCGAAACGTGTCGCATTGAGATTAAATTTCCAAGTTAATATTGATATTCAGCTTAACCTTTCTTCGGAAGAGAGTACGATAGGATTTGATTTAATACATCTACATTTAACATTACTAAGCCTGAAAGGAAACTGACAGAGCCGAAAGAACTCAGTAAAATGTTTGCCAATGTCTAAAATATCGACGTCGAGAATTTAATTTTATGCCAAAAATTTCATAGGGTGTTTTCATGATTGCAGTGAATTGTTTGCATCGTTTTCCTTGAAATGAATAATTTTCATTTTTCTAGAGTTTCTTATATATTAATTTCCTTTCCTTAAAGCATTGCTTTTCATTTACTTTTGACGTTGACCACTCGGCTACCGCGGCAAATGAAATTTTTATTACAATTTAAAATCTTTTTTTCTCCAGGAGTATTAAGCACAGTTTAAAAGATTGTGTTTTCTTGGTGTTCAAAACCTACGTTTCAAAACTTTGTTTCCGGTAGCGTTGCTTGTTTTTTTGCAAGTTATCTAAAATAACAGATTTTCTTACGAAAAATAAAGCACATGTGGTAATGATGAATGACTTTAACACTATATAACTGCTACATATATATGATTACTTAAAACATTTTAAAAAATTCTTCTGTTTTCATTAAAGTCTTACTATAGAAGCAACACGATGGCTATTTGCGATGAACCTTGTAATTCTGAACCTCGGTCAAGTTACGAGTTCGACTTCTGATCTCACACTTTCCTCTCCTAACTTCCACACCACGCCAACGAGAGGACTTTAGGTCTCGACAGATTTTACGTGCATCAGCCCCCGCTACACTGCGGATCTCTTGTGACATCAAAGCTTGAATCCACGATTCAACGAAAACCGTAGGCCGCGAGTCCCCGAACAGGACCACTAAGCTACCGCGTCCACAAGAGAATAAAATATATTCGGTTGATTTTTAGAAGGAAAAAATATCATATATGTATTAAATTAATACTAAAGAGAACCTCGTTGTTTAATTTTATTACCACATAGTGAAATCTTTGGTGATTTCTCAAAAAAGTTTTTTTTATGTAATAACACATTCAAAATAAAAAAAAAATTGGAATATATACTGGTGTAACCGACGTTCTTATGCCATAACTGCTTTAACGCAAAAGAATTCAACAACATCTCGGGGTAAATTACTATATTTTAATCACATAAAACATCACAGTTACAAAGACGGAATTAAAACTATTAACAGTAACATTTAGAAGGAATTAAGTTTATCACAAGTAAACTTTAACATAGTCCAGGGTTGGACAGCAACAGGAGACCTTACTCCACGAAATCCCAGCTCTCTCTGGCAAAAATACTATATGACATAGCCGCGCCCTCACCTTGAGGATTATTCCCATAAGGTGGCGCCATCTACAGTCTCCTTTTGAAATTAGTGTGTTACACTGGTAAAAAAGAAATCGTTTTGCATCATAAACTGTATTACGAATTTTAAGCAATTCATTTCATATTTTTATAGGAAAAAATTCACTTCTGAAGCTTTAATATGAAATGCATAAGATTTTATACTCTTGCTAATTGCATAAAATGATAAAAAAATATGTTTTATTTAGTATGCAGGATAGTAAGTTTGCAGGACTCGATAGTAAGAATCAATGTATAGAGAAATTTTTCACAAATTCTTTGTAAATCACGCACACACATTCTTATATTTGATCAAATTGAAATTGGTGGCAATGTCAAATACTGAATCAGTATATACAATCTTGTGGTAGTAAACCATCTTAGATTAATTACTCTAACCTTATAAGCCCTAAGATACACGTCGACAATCAAAAATATTACTTACGAGAATTTTAATGCAAAGTCAAATATTTATATATTACTCGCCTTGAAAATGCGCATTTTGTTTTCTATTTAATACCCCATAAAAATACTAAAATATTCTTATTGGTTCATAAAGTTGAAAATAACCATAAAAATTACGTAGAAAATTTTAAAAAAAATATCTGATGAAATGGAAAAGAAATGAAGCTTTGATTTAATTTGAACGCATAAATTCATTACAAAGCGTACAAATATTTGCGGAAAACCGAAGACCTGCTTGTCGAAACACGTTCGGAATCGTGTACCGTTCCTCTAGCGATTCGTGCCTAGTTCGATTCATTGTTTATTAACGTTGCACTCGGAAGCAACACGAGGACCGTTGGCGATGGATCTCGTAATTTTAGGCCTCGCTAAAATGACGACACGGGCACCTCTTTCTCCAAACTTCCACACTACACTAACTAGAGCCTCGACAGATGTAATGTGCATCAATCCCGCTACACAGGGAAATCAGGTCCTGCTGGGTGCATGACCATCACCACTAGACTACCGAGGTCTCCGGTCCAATTTCGAAGACTTTCAAAAGAACTAGCTCCATTAGGAGTTTTGTTCCTTCCATTCATTCTGCCTTTGCCCGGCCGTAACCGTTTCCTCTCGAGCCGTTCTTATAATTCGGTAAGGGCTTTCCGGAAGATTGTTTTCTTACAGCGTTCGTTTTAAAAGCTCGTTCGCGGCCCCGTTCGTTAATTTCTTTACGCAATGAATTTTTAAGAGAACCTGGGGGCATGGCAGGAGATCCCGAGGAACTTTTATCAGCCCTGTTCGTCGACAGGGATGCAGCGACATTTGCTTGCTCCCAGAATTAGAATGAGCTGCGAGACGGGGCAGGCGATACCTCCAGCCCTTTTTCGAAGAAATAGTTCGAAATAGTAAATTGTTCATTCGATCTCCAAGCTTAATGAGGATTTCTTGTCAAAAGGGAAAAACTAACCATGTATAGTGCGTAGTACAGTTGATGAGTTGAAACGTCATTTAAAGCGGTTTAATATGTGACACTTTTGTGATGAATATTGCATCAATAAATACATCTATCCTAAATACAGAAACAAAACAGAATGATTTTCAAACTATTGGAGCCAAATTACTTTTTTACTCTAATTCTTTGTTTCTAATTACATAGATTGGCATTACACGACATTTTTGAGGAGCGTAACAATTATTTTTTTATACAAGGTTACCTGCACATCAAAATTTAAGCTATCGATTTGTGATACTTAATGCCTTATAGCAACAGCTTGTAATGTCACTATAAGCTTCTTTTTATAGAAGCACTGCAGACATAGAAAAATTCTACGCAATTTTTTTTTTTATCTCAGATCCCAGATTAAAAGAAAATGCAAATATATTAAATTACTTTAGGTAGGTCATAGAATACTTTTACTTTGATTTTTTTACAAAATTACGAGCTGTTTGAACAAAAATGAAAATTTTAGGGACCTTCAGCAAATTAAAAATGTTTCAAGGCGAACATTTGAGGTGTGAAAAGGAACTTCGAAATTATTAAAGTTTCTCTTCATTCCTTATATGTATTCATATATAATAATATTTATATTTATGAAAGATTTATGTGCTGACTTGACTAGTTTAATTTAAAAATTATCTATTTTTGAAGGCAGTTGGCACTGCTAAGATAAAACGGTGTTACCATTGATTGTTGCAATCCGTTAAACAGTGCCAAAACAAATGTGACACTGATTGATAATTTAGTTTTGATTGCTGTCATGTCAAGTTGTCACCATCCATGAGACTTGGATTCGGAAACATTTAAAATTATGGGTTGCATTCGATGAATCTATTACAAAGAATACAAAGACGGCCGGAAAAGTTATGGTGTCGATATTTTAGGTTACGAAGGGCGTCCTTCTTATGCACTTCTTAAAAAAAGGGAAAATGATCCCTGGACAGTGAATTAAATCGTTCCCAATCCCCATTCCTAACTGACCATTTCCTATTCCTAACACGGGTACTTTTTGTACCATCCTTTTAATAGAAAAGAATATTACTCTGGTCAAAGAGGTTGATTGAAAAGAATATTAAACAAACATTAAATAAATTCCATACAATATTTTTTTAAAATCATATTTCCTACATGCATAAAATATCAACTTCGCGAAATTACATTGAACAGTACGTTTTATTTTATTACTTTTCTCCCGCTACTTTCTACGTGAGTTAATGCCCAGGTTTGACACTCGAAAAAATGCACATGGAAAAGTTAACACGCTACTTCGAAAAAACATAATGACAACAAGAAGAGCTTATTATGCCTCATAGACTCATCATTTAGTTTCTTATTTCATGGAAATGAATTAGTTTTTATCTCATTTTGTTTCTGGCGCTGTGAGCGTAAATTGGATGTTCGGATCTAAGCCTTTTATCTTCATGAAAATTTTTTATAACAGCGGAAGTGCTTCTTTTATTTTCTGTTCATTTGTGTGTGTTTCGTTCTTATCTTGTTACTGTCCCGATTTTTTTATTCATTCATCAGACGTTTTTATGCTAGTATTGATTGTAGAAAAAAAAAGTTTTTGTCATTAATGTTTCTAAACGCTTAGAAAAACAAAGCTGAAAAGACGTGTTTTGTTAATTAGATAATATGATTATGTTTTAAAGTAAGTTGAAGGAATTTTTTGAACCTTTTTTTTATTGATTTTGAAGCTCTAAATAAGGTTATTTCAAAACCGAACTCCTATATTTTCCACAAGGTTTTCGAAACTGATATTTTTTTTACGCGCGCTTCTTTTTGTCTCAAGGTTATTTCAAAATAATCGAGAACTTAAAATCATTCAAAGTTTGCATTTTTCATGAATTTGTGTTACGAAATAGAAGGCTCCTTACTGATTCCATAGATAAATTGTTTATGAGCATTTAATAAATATTTGAGTAGAAAATAGAGTTTTAAAATCAGAAACAAACGTGTAAGCCACAGGGGAAAGAAAGCAAATTTTGTTTTTCTCAAAATGTGATTTTCTAGGATTCCAGAACACATTCCTCAATCTCTATTTTATTCTTGGCCTCTTCCACAGTATGGAGCTATTCCCTATCCAGTGAACGTAATTTTTTTTCTAATGGTCACTCACAAATTTTTAGGTATGGCACAACATTTGCATTACAAGTAAGAGGAGTTTGAATCGCAAAATTGAATGTATTAAAAACTTCTTTAAATTCAAATTCGATATAATAAATTATGCTCAGTATATAGAGAATTATGTTTATAAATTCTCTGCAAAATTTTACAATTGTTAATGCAAAGCACTTGATGCACGATGTATCGAAGGTTTACAAATGTAATTAGAGCTATTGATTATTAATTGTTCATGCATAATTATTTGTGTATGTAAATGTGATTTTCTTACATAAACAGATAGATATACAGATACCTTAGTGTTTAAATATGACTTTCATTGCTTTTAAGAAGCCAAGATTATTTCAACTGGGCATAAAATATGCTCATTTTTCCTTGTCGAAGACGTCTGCGTTACTTTAACAAATTTCGATATTTTCATTTCACAGCTAAGAAAAGTTTTTGTCAGTATTTAAATGATAATGAGCGAATATAAATTTACAAACAAGCCTTTCTAACAATAGTGAAATGGTTTTACAAATTACAACTTATTTTATATTAGGATGTCATTTAATTATCTTAAACAACTTTCTAATACAGCAACTTCTGATAATTATTTTAATCGGCTATTCATGCCTTTCAATTAACCTATCGGTTTTTCTTCATTTTCATTATTCGTGCAACTGAGCTGTAATGAAAAATAGAAGAGCGGATAAAATTCGGTTAACTCTGGTAAGGAAGCAAAACATTGAACAACGTAAGAATGATTTAAAAAAAAAGTATTTAGATTCCTTCATATAACATTAATAAATATGTCTGAAGCTCAGATAAATTGAACTATGTAAAATAACCATTGAAAATAGAAACAATGAAACATCATTTACACGGAGGGGGAAGAAGTACACAATTCTTTGTAAAAAATCATTTAACATAAAGAAGTTCTTGTGAACACAGATTTGATTAATTACTTAATAATGTTTATTAAGTGTCTTTAAAACTCACGTGACAGTTTTCGACAAGAGTTACTAGTAATTAAGGCGCCCATCTATCGGCCATTTTCATTTCGTGGACGCAATCTTAATCCTACGGAATTGCTACTTTTGTTCTCAAATCTTTACTATTTGATCCATTGAAATGCAATGATGTAATTTTTTTTTTCTCTGGTTTTCTTAAGTTTTTGCGATTATTTCAAAATATTCATTAATCTGTTTTCTGGTCTTTAAAATGTATTTTAAAATATTATTAAGAATTAAGGAGAAAATGTAATTCCGCAGATACATTCATTACTTTTTGTTCTTTTGAATGCACTTTTTCCTTTCAAATAACCTGTATTTGAGGAGTAGAAACATTAACGAAATCAAAATGCAGGTAGACCGAGCAAAGACATAGTTTCAATTGAAAGCGAAAGTCATGATAAATGACGTGATTTTACTTGTAATGAATATTGTTATTATTGACTATAAATTAATCACGGGGGAAAGACCCTCCTCCTTCATATGCTTGAAATTATGGTTCTATGTATCTGGTCATTTTTACAAATTCGCAAATTCCAAGTTTCATATTCAAAACTAGTGATTCAAAAAAACAAATCCTACACCTATTATATTTTAATTTTCAAAACACGTAATTCTTTATTCGTTCTTATACAAGAAATATTTAAACTTATGCAACTTTTGTGAACTTTTATACACGTATTAGACATTTAACCACAAATTTAACAGATTTTACTTTTTCAACTCATAAACACACTGCTGGGCATTAAAATTGCAACACCATGAAAGAAAGCAAATACAAAAAAAGATATTTATTGCACGGAAACATTATGGCACGAAAACAAAAAAATTAAATTTTTAAGCAGATTAAAGGTTTACAGAGGTGAGAAATTAGTAGAAACAGATGCCATCCCTGGTAGATAAAATGACCCTTACCCGGTTAGGCATGGAGTCGATCTGGGCTTGAATGACAGATACGGGTAACTCATTCCATGCTGCTTCAAGTCTATGCCACACTTCATCAACCGTATCAGCTGGAGAGGAGTGGTGGGCCAGTCTCTCAGTAACCCAAAATCAGATTTTTTCAATGGGTGACAGATCTGGAGACCGTGCAAGCCAAAGCAACAATCGAATACCCTGTGTTTTGAGGAGGGTCACTACACGACGTGCAACATGCGGACTCCCTTTATTTTGTTGGAAGATGGAGTTTGGCAGACCTCGAAAATAGGGCACAACCACTTATCGTAAGATGTCAGAAATGTATCTGTGTTCAAATTACCATCGATCTGAACTAGAGATGTGTGCGTCGTGTACCCAACGGCTGCCCAAACCATCACATCAGGTGCAGGGCTTCTATACCGATGTAGAATGCAAGCAGGCGACGAGTGGTCTCCTCGGAGCCTCCAAACACGTATACGGCCATCAGAATACTGCACGCATAACCGTGACTCGGCTGATAAGACAACATTGTACCACTCCTGTTTCCAGCTTTGTCACTCGGCGCACCAAAGTCGCTGCCTCTCTCTATGCTGCATTGTCAAAGGAAGCAGAAGTAATGGTCGCCGTGCTGACAGTCCACGTTGCTGCAAAAGTCGTCACACCTCACAAGCGGATACTGCGCATGCTGCAAACATGCCCATTTCCAGACTAATCGTCCGTGATATGGTCGTACGGTTTTGCACTGCCGACCTCACGATATGTCATTCTCTCTGGCGTTAGCCATGGGAGGGCGTGGAGATCCTGCATGCCATTTAGTATGACCCTAAGCAACCCATTGATTCCATATACGCAAGACAGTGGTTGGATTTTGACCAATGCGATACCATGGAGCAAAAATCCCCACTATCTATAGGCAATTATCCTGCTTCTATAGAATTCTAACGCTGGAAAGCATTTCTTCTTCTTATTCGAGGCATTACACGACATTCTGAGCAAATTCCGATCCTATAAATCGCTTTCCGAATAAGAAACCCACTATACAACTTTTCTTTTATGCAGTGCTTCAGATGTCCTTTCTCCCTCCCGAGTCATCTAAATGCGCTGAAATTTTAATCATTTGCATATCCGAACCTCTTCTTCCTTTCCTGTGATTTTGACGTTCGTCAGATTATTCCATCCTGGTGTTGCAATTTTAATGGTATATGAACAAAAATACTACAAGTTTTACATTTTTTAAAATTTTGTTGTTAAATTATAGAAAATACTAAACTGATGCCGTAGATGTATTATTCGTAACAATTTGATACATATTTCGAAAATTGTATTTTGAAATTTTAAGCTAACTTGCCACGGAGAAAAATATCTGCATTTGCATTTTTCTCAGGAATGTTTTTGTTTCTTTAAGATCTGGTACACATTTCTCAAAAACGACTTCATCCATAGTTACGATATTTTCCACATTTTAAAATGAAGTTATTTTTTTTATATAATGCATATGTGTGTAATATTTTTCTAATTCCTTTTTTCTAATTTTTTTCTAATCTAAACTAAAAAATCGAAGTACTTCACAATATTTCCGAGTGTTATTTAAGAAATTTGAATCATTAACTCTTAAATATTATTAAATTTAATTGTGATTGTAATTGCATTTATTGTACAGAATGTTATACTTTTATGTACTGTGTAATTCTTTATAATTATAAGTGCAGTAGATTTTATTCAAGAAGTACCTATTGTTAAGTACACGAATTACAAATATAAATACAATTATTGATTATTTAATAATTATTGTTTATGTTTATACATACGATTTTCTTTGCATAAACAAACACATACATATGCATATATCCCAATGTTGTAGTATAATTTTATTGCATTTAATGTAAAAAAATGAGGATCATTGAAACTTGGCACAAAAACTTGTCATTGAAGCTTATTTTCTCTTGTCTCATTTACTTTCGTTTCATTCACCATAGTTTAACCTTCTATCGTACTGTAGAGCACAGTTTTCATAGAATTGTCACTCGATCGATCCCTAACGGCCGACTTTCGCTTAGAATCACAGTTCCATTTGATCTATGCCGAAAATATATTTGTGCGTAAGATGTGTTTTTGACCTTTCGAGTATTTTTATCACCTTGATAATTTATATTGTACATATCTAGGATACCTCTCTATCTCTATGAGGCTAACGTTCTCTCTATTTGAATAGGTTTTAATATTAATCATGAATGCTAAAAATTAGAAAAATACAATACACGTTTAGATTGCATGTAATATGAAAAATAATATATACTTTAAATACAAAAACGCGATATACATTATTAAGAAATTAATACAAATGACATTTTTAGTTTCAGATTTGTAAATGGACGACGCAATATGCTCTGCTTTATCCAGCAGAAATTAGAATTTTATGAAATATATAAATATTTTCTAGTAGAATTTATTAATGTGACCCTGTTTCTTTACATATAGAGAATAGTCCAAAAGATATTTGAGTTAGAAATGAGAAAAAGAATGAGGTAAATCATTGTAGCGTTGTGCGGTTGCTTTTCTTTTTAAAAGAAGTAAATGTGTCGAAGCCATTTCTATCACAACGAATCGTCGTAATCCTTTTCTAAGCCAAATTCACTTTGGAGCAGATTCGACGGACGTAACCTACTGTTTTAGTTGTTGCTTAACCTATTGTTTTAGTTGTTGCTTAACCTATTGTTGTAACCTATTG